>JABWTJ010001012.1:100359-169259 GCA_016801875.1 Solanum sitiens
ACATTAGTCACACAAGAGAGTTGCCTTCAACTTCTATAAAATCTCTACAATCTTTCAACCTTCCTCAAATTTACACCTTAAAGCATTTCTACCATCATTGAACATAATCACAAAATAACTCATTTGTTCTCGAAGGCACTTTATTCAACCCTTATAACTCTTACCATGCTTAGAACTACAACACCATAAGGTTTCTCATCACAACACTTCCAAACTCGTAAATCAAACCTAGCCATAAATGGCATCACATCACAATTCTTAAATCTTACCTTAATATTTACTCTTCTAGCCACAAAACCATCATATAATCAAAACTCACCTTTTTCTCTCCCTCTAACATAGAAACATCTCCCTTTCCAAGCAATCACACCTATAAAACCACCGGGCAAATGAGAACAATAGAGAGATCTTATGGAGTTAAGTTCCATGGCACGATTCAAGAGTAATGAAGAAACTGAAACTCTATCGTCCTATAGCCTCTTGTCCATGGATGTGTCGCGACTCAGACCAATGACCAAGATACTACTATACGTGGCTTGTGAGACTTTTAGACCTTAAAATATTTCCCAAAACCTTATGCTCTGATACCTAGTATGTCATGACACGAAAGTACCCCCTAGAAGTTAGGGCTAACTCTCGAATCGTGGCCGTGCGTACTCAACCCTTTGGGGTCTCGTACAAGCCCTACAACTCTCGTTCATAACACAAAGCATGGAAAGTAGAGCAGAATTAAAACTTTTGACGATAATATTTAAATAAAAAGAGTATTTCATAAAACTAGGAAATCTTATCGTCACAAGCCAACTTAAAGACACACTTTAGATCTTAGGGACACGGACCTTTACAATAAAAGGAAATAGAATTTAAGTCTTAATTAAAGAAACTAAGAAACATAAAGTATGTCCTCGAATATCTGAGGACATACCAAATTCTTGAGAGATAGAATTTCCAAGAATCAACTTCGATCTTCCAAAAGGCTTTCGACATATACTAATAAGGTATATAAGAGTATGGGGTTAGTACAAACAATGTACTAAGCATGACATATGCAAAAACATGTAAAAAGGGACATTTTCAGTAAAATAAGATTTCATGCCAATTTAACAAAACATTCATGAACTTATGAACAAAACAACATAACAAGCATCATTTAACACTTAAAGAAGAACTTCCATAATTTTACCTCAACATTATACTTTACAGTAAGCACACTTGACTTCACAGTGAACTACGCATGTATACGACTCTCATAGAAGTACTCTCCTCCAATAGGACTCTTAGGTCACACTAGGTGCAATGTGAGAGTAGCATCCCATACTACCACTACCACTAGCGCTCCTAATGGATTCCAAAGGATTTGAGCTCGTTACAACAAGTTGACCAAAAAGATGCATTTACAGTGAACTATTCAATTGACATTACAGTGAACCATTTTAAGTCATTATCGTAGATTTAAAAGCTTTACATCAAACTAAGGACTCTAACAATGGTGAACTTTCAAAGTATTACAAATGAGGAAATGAGTCCATTTCCGTAGGAGTTTCCCTACCTAAGGATAATCTCAAGACTGTCTAAGGTAAGACATGAAAGAAACATCTAAACACTTCCTTCAACGCACACACAAGTGATCCTCAAGACTACCCCGTTCGGCTTACTCGCCTCGGGAGAATGAATCACCACTCAAAGACAATACCTTAGAAGAAAACCCAACAAAACACCAAAGGCTTCACTTTGGGAATGCTTACTTAGTGCAATGAGTAGGATCGCATCCCATACCACCACCTACCCTAAGTAGTACATTCTTTTAGAAGGTTTGGAACCAAGTCTTCCCTTTCAGAAGGTCCTACTTAGTGAAATGGATAGGTAGCGTCCAATACCACCACCTAGTGTAAGTAGCACATTCTTTTAGAAGACTTAGTTCAATGAAATCACATAGGTAACACATTAATTAGACAACTTATAATTTTCATTACTTTTGTGGGAGGTTAGCTTAACCGACAAAGACCATGAGAGCTAGGCATGGAATCCCGATATTAACCCCTATCGGATGAGGGATCCTCACTTGCCTACAGTAAGGTCATACTTCTTAGCTTTTACATGCCTTTTCCAATAGCTATACCTATGCGGGCACATAGTTAAGGGATAGGGAGATTGCTACTAACTAACTCATTCTCTATTAACGAGGAGTACTCATCTCAAAAGGAATAAGGGAATACGACATCTCAACTCATGAAGTGTATTCCACCTCTTCTTCCTATCCTCTCGGTGTTAGGCATAACTCCCCACGGATTCTCACATTATAGACTATAAGTTAAGGATAACTAGTGAATGCCACATCTCAACTAACGAAGTGCATTCATCCTCCTACCTATCTAGGAAAGCTCATTAGGAATAGTGACGTTTCTTCTAGACACTTCATCTCAACTCACGAAGAGTGTCCACCCCAAAGACTCCCCTTCTTACTAAACTTAGCTTCATTCATTCACTTAAAGTGTGTGTGTACATGTAAACACACCTTTCATATAAGATTCATTTAATATACATTACTTATAAACATGCTTTAGACTTCCATTTATCAACCTACACACTTCACATACTTCACTTAGTCAGATTCTTCAATTAGACCAAAATCTAGGTCAAATATCCAATTCAAGCTTCGCAATCACAAAACAAGACCCATTTACAACTTCTATTCATTCTACGCTTTACACCACCAAGATCCTATTCTCAATACCTAATAAACACCACCAATTTATCAAATAAGCTCCGTCACAAAGAAGGTGGACCATACCACTCAGGATTAATTTATCATAAGAACAAAACAATATAAGCAACTCTTCAATTTACTAAGCCATAACAACCTATAATAATTTTATCATTAATTAAACATAATAAGGCCCTTAGGATAGTAGCTAAACCAACATTACAACACAATAAAACCAAAGTTCATTTCATACATAAACATGCTCATTTGACCGAATTCTTAAACCATCATTTGAAAGGAAACTTTAACATGATTTCATTAGGGTTTTAGCATTAGAATCACCAACTAACATTAATAATATCATTAATTTATCATTAGAAACATTTTCATGCAAGACCCATATTGGGTTGAAGATAATAGAAGTTAGGGTTGAAAAACCCTTATTGAAATTCATTGGAAATGGCTTCTTGAATGAAAGGGTATTCAAGAATGGATACCATACCTCAATAAGAAACCAAACCCAAGAGTTTTGGTGAAGAAATAACGTCCAACCATCCCTCATATCCTTCTTTGACCTCTAGCTTTCAATGGTGACTTTGAGAGAGTCTTCTAAGAGAAAGGGGTTTTGGGTTTCAGGAAGAGGAGTCTAAAATGAGGTCTTAGGTCTTAGAACACTTAAATATATCTAATAAACCCAAAAATAAATGTCCTAGGGTCATAAAAGACTTGGGCTGAATTTACCAAACACCCCAAGCCTTAACAGGGAACTTACAGTTTTTGGACCCTTCATAGACGAGACCTAACCAACGGACCGTCTGTGCATCAACGGACTGTTGGTGGGGTATCGTGGGTTGACACTTAGCTCCAAATGGAGTCTGACTAACCAAACTTGCAGGTCCAACCGATGGAGAAAGACGACGGGCCGTTGGTTGGACCAGTGGCTGCCGTTGCCTTCGTTGGTGGACACTTCCAAGGCAGTTTTGGTCCAAGTCTTGCGCCCTTCATCTAGGGCCCCTTGTGGGTCCTAGGTGGGGTATTGCCCGGACGTTAAACCACTAACTGAGTCGTCTAAGTCTTAGGCACATCTCACATTAGTTTCAAGGAAAACGAACACGTAAACTCATTCAAACACATCAAGACACACTAGTACATTCTAGGGCACACCTTCCGAACGTCATGGACGTTTTTGGTCGATTCACCTCCAAACTCAACCAAACTTCACACAAACCTTAGGAATACAAAAATAACTCAGTTTAACACAAAAAATCAATCAAGCAACACTTACGAAGCTCTAATTCATCTTAATTCGGTTTAGGGCGTTACATTATCCCTCACTTGGGATAACATTCGTCCTCGAATGACACTTAAACTTCAAGAACAGAAAGAACTCACTTAGCATCACATAACACAACACACTCATGATTTAACGTCAAAATCAAAGCATCAACTAACAAGGAGCATCATTTCACACTTTTTCACACTTAGCAACATAGGCAAATTCTACCAACTTCACAAGTTTCAAAACTCATTCTTAACCTTCTTTTATGGAGGAACTATCTTCTCCAACATTAAACATTCTCATATACAACAATTTTGCACACATTGAAACTTCAATTCAAGATAAAACAATTTTCTTCAAAAATAGGGAATTTCACAGTGAGCATTCACTGTCACTGTGAAACATACCAAAAATTTCAAGATTTCACTCGTTGAGCACTTCATCAAGATAACATGATCATATGAACTATAAAATCACATAAACTCATTCCATAACACCTTGAAACCATAATTCATAAAAAATGCAATTTTCTTAAGATTTGGACCTACTTACAGTGAATTCAAAACTTTACTGTGTCACATGCTTAAAAATTTCCATAATGCACCTTTCAAGCAACTTTAACAAGATGACATGACAATATGAGAGAAAAGACTATATTAACTTACTCCAAAGATACTTGACAAGTTTAAATAAGTGCAATGTGAGAGTATCATCCATACTACCACTCCCACTTAGTGACCCTCGAGGATTCTCTTGGACTAAGTACATTACATGCTATTTCAGTTAACTCACTCTCCCCCACTTAGGGTAAAGCCATCTTCAAGGACTCATACATCAAAGCACCATTATGTCCCTCACAAGGTAGGAACTCATACTACTCCTAACTCATGCACATCAAGTCTAAACATCAACCTCACAAGTTAAGCATAACACTTCCCTTTTATGATTCACGCCTAGACAAAATCTCTTAAACATCACCTCATTCAACACTTAGGCACCACTTAACTCAATCTCATGGAACAAAACTTTCTCACTAGATATTCATACCACATTTCCATCTTAGTGTAAGCCTACACCACAACATCTACCAATCACAAGAACAACTATGACACATTAGTCACACAAGAGAGTTGCCTTCAACTTCTATAAAATCTCCACATTCTTTCAACCTTCCTCAAATTTACCCCTTAAAGCAATTCTACCATCATTGAACATACTCACAAAATAACTCATTTGTTCACAAAGGAACTTTATTCAACCCTTATAACTCTTACCATGCTTAGAACTACATCACCATAAGGTTTCTCATCACAACCCTTCGAAACTCGTAAATCACACCTAGCCATAAATGGCATCACATCACAATTCTTAAATCTTACCTTCATATTTACTCTTCTAGCCACAAAACCATCATATAATCAAAACTCACATTTTTCCCTCCCTCAAACTTAGAAACATCTCCCTTTCCAAGAAATCACACCTAGAAAACCACTAGGCAAAGGAGAAGAAGAGAGAGATCTTATGCAGTTAAGAGTAATGAAGAAAGTGAAACTCTATCGTCCTATAGCCTCTTGTCCATGGATGTGTCGCGACTCACACCAATGACCAAGATACTAATAGACGTCGCTTGTGAGACTTTTAGACCTTAAATTATTTCCCAAAACCTTATGCTCTGATACCAAGTCTGTCACGACCTTAAAGTACCCCCTAGAAGTTAGGTCTAACTCTCGAATCGTGGCCAGGCGTACTCGACCCTTTGGGGTCTCGTAAAAGCCCTTCAACTCTCGTTCATAACATAAAGCATGAAAATTATTGTGGAATTAAAACTTTTCACGATAATAATTAAATAAAAGGAGTATTTCATAAAACTAGGAAATCTTATCGTCACAAGCCAACTTAAAGACACTTTAGAATCTTAGGGACACGGACCTTTACAATAATAGGAAATACAATTTATGTCTTAATTAAAGAAACTAAGAAACATAAACTATGTCCTCAAATATATGAGGACATACCAAATTCTTTAGAGATAGAATTCCCAAGCTTCAACTTCGAACTTCCAAAAGGCTTCCGACCTATACTCATAAGGTATATAAAAGTATATGGATACTCTCAAAGTATACTTCCCTAAAGAAGTATAAGCGGTCGTATCAAGTAAAGAACCCAATTGTTAGGTTGGGGTCGATCCACGAGGAAAATGATTTAGACTTAACTTTAATCTACGATTACATCTATTTAGACAAATCCTTTCCGAAAACAGTTAAATAAAAGGGGGGTTTTTTGTAACAAAAATGTTCAGTTATGTCTAAGTAAACAAGTAGCAAGGTTAAAACTTTGGTCTTTATCAAGTGATGAGAGAAACTAGGGCATAAGTGTTCCCAATAGGTTCATTAACACGATAATCCTAGCTATAACAACTCTTTCCTAGTGTCTTGTATGCAAAGTAATAAGTTATGTATCTCTAATTCCTTGGCCCGGCAACTAGAGATTTTCACCCCGTACCTTGGTCCGGCTACGTGTGTTGAATTACTAACCCTTACCTTTATCTCATATTAAGCATCATATTCAATGTATGGCTAAGTTACTACTTCGCACCAATTGAGACTAGCCTATTAGATAGTGTATATTAAATCTATGTTGATAATTCTTTTCCTATTAACTACCCCCTTGGTCCGGCGAATAGAAATAGGGCAAGTTCTAATGCATGCACTCGTTAAAAAGACTTCCAACCGAAAGAATTATCAATACATGCAAGAACCTATTCTAGAATTGTTATTTAGCTAGTTTTATCTTGTTAATTACCCATGGTTCCCACAACCCTAGTTGTGGATTTAGTTACCCATGCTTAGAAATACACAATTCATAATTGTTTGATAAGAATTCATGTACTTACTTTGATAAGTTTGAAGAAAATCCATAAATATCACTTGAATTATCAAAAATATTGTAATAATTGATTCCGAAAACTTGAAGTAATTCCCAAAATCCAAAGTTTTACTTCCAATAACAAAAGTATGAATAATAATAAGAAGTCTAACCCCTAAAACGAGGTTTTTAGTCCTATTTATAATAATAAAGTCCAAAAATAAAAGGAGTTCTAAATAAGGAAAAATCTGTCCAAAATGAGTCGTCAGTAGACGACCCAACTAACAGTCCGTCGATGGAATGACGGACCGTCGACGGCTTCCATCGGTCCACACTTGAAATCTTTTTCAGCCTCCAGTTTTGCATCCTTTCTGTTACCATCAACAGACCAACAACACTGTCCGTCGAAGGACATATGGTCCATCGATGCCTTCCGTTCCTCCATACTTAGTGATTTCTTCAAGTCAGGTACTGGGACTACTTTCTGTTACCATAAACGATTTGACGAAATGGTCCGTCGCTTAGTCGATGGACCGTCGATCCTTTCATAGCCCCATACTTGGTCAGAATTCCTCGATTTGATTTCAGCAGCTTGAACCTCCAGTCGACGATCATCACCTACGGACCGTCGATGGGTTGACGGACCATCAATGGCTCCGTAGGTCATCAATTCTGGACTGATTTCAGCACAGTCTTCTGTATTTCTGTTTTGGACAGTTTTCCTGCAAACATAGATAAAAATATGTTGAAATTACTTCAAAAAGGCTTTAGACACACACTGAACTTAAGGAAAAAGCATTAAAATTACCGTGAAACCACGGTACATCAACACCCTCAACTTAAATTCGTTGTTTGGCCTAAAGCGACGCACTCTGACTCACCACAACATCTTTGTACAAACGTATACTCTTTTAAGCTTTGGCAATCATATGGCTATCAATCCCAACTATTTTCATTACTTTGATGCATGATTTCACTCTTAGGCTCACTAAGCTCATTCATGTGGATCAGACCTTGACAGAGACTCACCATGCCAACACCTCTTATTCTTTTATCTCTCACAAAGGCACCAACTTTCCAATATTGCAACTAGTGTTCTCACTTCAAAAGATATCCTCCTTTTTCGCTCAGTGATTTCAAATTTGGGTATAAGGATTATTAGTCAACACTCACGCTCAAAATGACTTCACACCTAGTTGGTACTTGTAGTCATAGGCTTGCCCTTATTTTCACTGCTTAAGTTCATCATATTAGACTCTTAGGATCACGATAGGACTTTCTTAGCTTGTAACATAGGCTCAGGGTCAGGTATGGTACATATAGATTCATTTTCGTGACTTGTTTCCCTCCTTGACATTACGGCTAAACATACTACCTCTTTCATTTTCGATTATGCCCTACTCTTCCTTTTCTTGTATTCGTTGCCTTGTTATTCTCCTTTCTCTTTTTTTTATTTTGAGCAAGTGACTCTTCTTTTATTTTCATTTTTATTTATTTCTTCAAATTCTTCACTTGCTTTCTACTTTGATTGAGTGACTTTTCTTCTCCACTATTTCTTTTCTTTTTCCTTTCTCATTAATCTTTTCAACCCTCTTTTTCGGGCTATTACTCATAGTAGCCACCCTCAACTCATGGATTTGCCATGAGTTGAGGTACACAATACCCAAGTTTGGGTCAGGGCCAAGACGAGATCGGTTTCTGCATTATCCGCCCTCAACTTATGCTTTTGGCCTAAGTTGAGGTGCACATGTCCAAGGAGGGACCAGGCCCAACACATTATACCCAAAAAAATTTGGTGGGGTCGAAAAAGAAAGGTTCATTGTAAGCTCAAGATATTTGGATCAAACAGGGATTAATTTCATTTGGTTTTCTTTTATTTAGGTTAAAAGTTGACTAATTTGAACAAGGGCCTATTGATCCTTTCCTAATTGACTAACACAGATTACTTTTTGCAGGACTAACCGGGAAAGTTCTAGCTAGGTACCAACAGTGGACTCTTGAACTTTCCTCACACTATTTTAACACCTCATTACCCTACCAGATTATCGGACAGCTAGTTCGAGTGTTAGATTGAGTGTCATGCAATGGTGTATCTCTATGTCATGCTTTTAGCCAACACATTCAATATTCACTATGCCTAATCACGCAAACATTCTCTTTAGAACGGGATGTCATTGTATTTAGCCATCATGCTTTAGATTTCACATTTATACTTTGTACAAGATACTAAATATGCCGGTTCAACGGTAAAATAATCAGTATCTTGGGGCAAAAGAACACAGGCAAGAAAACCCCAAGAGAGGATCATGAGTTAGGGTACTCAGACTTCACCCTAACACCCACTTTCGATTTACCCCACCCCCAACAAGAAAGCATGCAATTGTCCCCAATACATAAGAAATATAATAAGAAGGTGGTAGGTGAAGCAAACCTGAGGCTCATAGAGCCGAAGATCAATAAGCGGGCATGTCTGGTTGCCCAGAACCCGCTCCATCAGTAGGAGGGACACCATCAGTACTGTCCGCAGCAATGTCAGCACCCTCGGTAGTGCTCCTCGCAACATCAACAATCCTGGAGCTAGATTCCCCAGCTGCCAACTCATGAGCCGTCATCTGCCAGGCCTCCTCATCCATCAACGAGGCTCTCCTCGCATCCTCCAACTCAGAACGCTCTCTCTTCCTAGAACGAGCCTCATCACCCTTTCTTGTTTGTTGCCTCTTGGCATGCTCACGTGGTGGAGGCGGTGGCGCAGCGGTGGTCTGGAACAGTGCAGCAAGCATTGTATCCTAGGAGGCTCTGCATGTGTGGCCTCAGGATCAGGTACCCGTACATCCATAATGGCATCCATATCAGCCGTCAGACTCGCCACAGCAGCATGGAGAGTTGTCAAGTCAATATTAGGGGCTGACCGGGCGAGAACTCTCAACTCGAAGGCGTCAAGGAACTGGTGGACTACCAGAATCTGCCTCTCAATCTGCTGGGCAATCCTCTTCTCGATCTGATCCTCTGCCTCAGCAATAGACTTCTGCATCCAAGGCTGGATAAGATGCAGCACTATGGCTATTTGGCCTGTAACTTCTGGACCCTAGAAATCGGGACCAGTGCTGTAGATGGAGTAAAGCGGAAGGAACTCGGAGCTGTGCTAGTACCCGGGATAGACTCAACCGGGGTGGTCTCGGTAGGCTTTGATGTAGCCTGATCAGCCCCATGGGCTTGCTCTACCGTGTCCACCAAGTTCTCTCCTAGCAACTGCACCTCCACTTTGGGCCCTCTGTTCGGTGCCACCTCATTGGCCTCATTCTGGATGAGACCAATATCAACTGTCCCAGTAGGAGTCCTGAGAATGTCAATATGCCATATGAGCACTCCAGCAGGCCTGCACAACTCGAAAATCATGAAGAGAAAAGGGTACGTGGTGGTGGCCTTAAAGGCCCTCTCATGAATGACTGCCAGCAACAGTCTCGGAACATCCACCTCGAACCCTGCAACCATAGCAGCTACCAATACTACTCTATCCCATGTAAGAATGTTGTCAGCAGCAGTGGGGTATAGGTAGTGATGGACCAATAGACAGATGAATTTGGCCACGAATGTGAGGACGGACTTCTTGATAACACCTCTGGGCTCTAGCACCTAATATGCACCATCACCATCCACGGAAATGTGCTGGCCTATCCACCTCTTGGTGGTCTCTCTCACCCCTGGGTTACGCTGGAAATGGCCCTCCTTAATCAGCTTCCATCGATAGTCAAACTCGGAGGTATGGGGCTCCCTGGTAGCATCTCTATCAGTACCGTATAAGAAACATCGAATAGTGGGTAAAGAGATGTCCACCCTATGGACATGGACTCGAACATGATCAAGTGGTGCATGTTTGGCGGGATTAGACCGCCTATCCAAAGAAGACTAGAGAGTCACTACATAAGAAGCGTAGAACTCTCGCACCACCTCCTCGCTGTAGTGTCCAACTCTCCTAGCCATCAACTCTAGCCGATGACGGGTGAAAAGAGGATGTACATCAGGGACAAAGTGGAGACTCCTTGTAAGAACTCGTTGCTCGACTGTCAGAGTCCGAGTCATGACCCCCTTATCGTTGAGCAGCTTCGCATCCCTATACACCCAGTATTGGCCTTCTACGCACCACCGGTTGGGCTGATCAGCAACCGGTGCAGGGACGTCGATCAGGGGTGCTGGAGTAGAATCCACACTATCAGCCTCATCAGACGAGGTAGAGTGGGAAGGTGCAGCAAGAACAGTGGCACCATGCAATCCAGACACTCCCTCAGACCCGGAAGCCTCCTCGGAGCCAGACGCTCCCTCAGAACCCGCGCCAGACCAAGACGGTTTGCCGGTTAGTGTGCGCTCCTCATCAGATTGGGAGTCAGTGACTATGCCGGACCACCCTCTTGGGCATGCTCCGAGAGGTCCTAGCAGCACGTGACAGTGTCTGGGTAGCGTCCATCGTTTGATGAGCCAATCACCAACCGGCGTGAAGGGATGACAGACTTTGAACGTCCTCTAGAGTAGACTTAGTTTGGCTTAGGGGCAATTGGTATTTTCAAAAGAGAGTTATTAGTTTCATTGTAAACATCTGACACACCGAACAGAAGCAAGACCAAATTTGAAACACAAAAGACAAGCAAGTTCAGAACTGCAGAACTGAACGATGGTCCATCGGTAGGGTCCGTCGGTGGACACTTAGAAAATGTTAGAAGGTATAGGTCCACAGTGGTTGCAGTTAGAAACAACGGACATGCAGAATGGTCCGTCGATGAAATGACGGACCGTAGTGCACTTCAATCGTTTTGACACTTAGACAAAATTTTGAGAGCTTCAGAAACAAAGGTTCTGTAAGAAACCACGGACTTGCAGTACGGTCCGTCGTTAGACACTTAGGAAAAGATTAGAGTGCTTTACATGCCATGGTTTTGTTAAAGACAACGGAGGTGCAGGACGTCCGTCGGTGGGCACTTAGACAAAAAATTTAGACCCTCAGAAAACAGGGTTATGTTAAAGACGGTGGACGTGCAGGACGTTCCATCGATCAATTGATGGACCATAGAACTAGTCCGTCTTTCAAGAGCTAAACAAAATCAGGGACTAGCTGTCGATGGACCCTATCGACGGTCCATCGATTAACCGATCGGTCTGTAGACGGGGTCTCGTACTATCGGTCAGAGACAGATATTGGTATGACTTTTTTTGGTACCCCCAATGGACAATTTCAAGCAACTTAAGACACATAATGTTCATATATCAAGTAACACACCGTTTCGTCATTCTTAGGGCATCAATTATTGCAATTTCAATCCTAGAATCTAACAGACCATCAAGCCCTAAGTCAGAAAATAACAACACTCATAACACAGTTCATTTAGACACTAACACCTCCAACCCATTCACTTTCCATCATTCTAAGGGACTAGGAACCCAATTATAATAGTTTAATCATGCGATTGCGTCCCAAAATCAAGACCCATATACATATTTCAACAATTTCGCATGAAAATGAACTACAATTCATAGATGAGAATGACATACCTATGTACTGTAGTGGAGTGAGTAGGGGGATGAATTTGTGCACGAACAACACCGAGCCCGCCTTCAAACACCGACTGTAAAGAGGGAAGAAAAATGATGGAAAGTTAGGAGAGAAAGGTTTGGGGATTTAGGGGAATTTGGAGAAGATGGAAATCAGAAGTGATTAATGGTGAAGAAGTGGGTGAGTGAGTGGGGGAGTTTAAGGAAAATGGGGAGGGAAACGGCTGGGAAGGGTATTTGAAAAGGTGGGAGGTAACTGAAGAGTTTAAAAATCAATATATATTCGGTCGGGTCGGGTCGGGTTATTAGGTCTGGGGAACTAACAATTCCCCGTGGACTGCTCCGTCGACTGTGCCCTAACTTAGACAAAATTTAAAATCATACCTGGGATGCACGGATGCCATCGACGGTTCGTCGATAAACGACAGTCCATCGGTTGGTCCGTAGATCAGTGCACCAGACCAATTGCTGCAAATTTCTGGTGGTTTGGTCCCTGCACATTGAACACCCAATAAGCTAATCTTTTTGTGTTTTCTGGACACTTTTTAGGAACGGACCCTAAACTACTCTCTAGCCAACAGACTTAAAAGAAAAAAAGAAAATTTACACAGGATCATAAGTAAAAATCGAAATAATGCGACTATTCTTACTAAGACAAGAAAAATCTAGTATTGGCTAGAGGATACATATTGGGTTGCCTCCCAATCAGCACTTGATTTAACATCGTGGCACGACTCAAGAATCTTGATTACTCAGACTTCATCAAGATGGTATGCCTCAACCACTTCATTCGCATTCTCCACATGCCCAAGGTAATTTTAATTCTTTGCCCATTGACCTTGAACCGTGCACCCTCTTTGTTCTCCAACTCAACCGCACCATGAGGGAACACTTGAGTGATTAAGAATGGACCAGTCCATTTGGACTTGAGTTTTCCCGGAAATAAGCGCAACCTAGAGTTGAACAAAAGCACCAAATCCCCAACCGCAAATTTGCGCTTTTCAATCTTTTGGTGATGGTACTTCGTCATCTTTTCTTTGTAGAGGGCTGAACTTTCATACTCCTTCAAGCGAAACTCATCAAGCTCATTCAACCCATTTAATCTCTGTTCTGCAGCTTCATTCCAATCCATCTTCAGTATCTTCATCGCCCACATGGCCTTGTGCTCTAACTCAACCGGTAAGTGATACGTTTTCCCATATACAGGTTGGTAGGGAGACATACCTATGGGAGTCTTGTATGCTGTCCGGTAGGCCCAAAGAGCGTCATTAAGCCTCCTTGACCAATCCGTTCTACTAGCATTCACCATTTTTGCCAGAATTTGCTTGATTTCTCTGTTTGACACCTCGACTTGCCCACTAGTCGGAGTATGGTAAGGAGTGGCCACATTATGGCAAACCCCATATTTATCCAATAACCCTTTGAACAACTTGTTGCAAAAGTGGGATCCCCCATCACTAATAATGGCCATTGGGGAGCCAAATCTGGAAAATATGTTCTTTTTCAAAAACGTGGTGACACTCTTTCTTTCATTATTTGCAAGTGCTATGGCTTCCACCCATTTTGACACATAATCAACCGCTACAAGAATATACTTCATCCTATGAGAACTCACAAAAGGGCCCATAAAGTCAATGCCCCACACATCAAACAACTCAATTACAAGAATATGATTTAAAGGGAGCTCTTGCCGTCTAGAAACACCTCCATCTCTTTGGCACCTATCACATGCCTTGGCGAACTCATGAGCATCTTGGTGGATGGTTGGCCAATAGTAGCACATTGCAAGATTTTATGGGCAGTCCGGATACCACTATGATGCCCACCCATATGCGACGAGTGGCATGCCTACAAAACACTCAACATCTCAACTTCTGGCACACAATGCCGAATAAGCCCATCGGCACAACTCCTATATAGATATGGCTCATCCCAAAAGAACTTTTTCACATCATGGATGAACTTTTTCCTTTGATGAAAGGACAAGTCCGATGGAACAATATCACTAGCCAAGTAATTAGAAAAATCTGCGAACCATGGAATCAAGTCATGAAAAGCGGCCAATACATGCTCATCAGGGAAAGTATCATCAATTTTAACCTTTTCACCCAACTCTCGCATAGCTTCATCCTCTAATCTGTACTAGTGATAGGCAACTTAATTTTCGGTCCCTTTTCTATCTTTCACTTCAAAGTCAAACTCTTGCAACAACAGTAATACCCATTTAATCAACCTCAGTTTTGCATCCTTATTTGCATGAAATATCTCAAGGCAGAATGATCAGTATGCACTATAACTTTCGTGCCAAGCAAATAGGAGCGAAATTTTTCGAAGGCAAATACCACCGCAAATAGCTCTTGTTCAGTCACAGTATAATTCTTCTGAGCTTCATTAAGGGCCTTACTGGCATAACAAATGGGGTGAAGGATTTTATACCTTCTTTGTCCCAATACTACACCAAGAGCAACCCCACTAGCATTACACATAACCTCAAATGGTTTGCTCCAATTCGGAGAAATAATAATGGGTGCAGACACCAACTTCTCCTTCAACTCTCCAAATGCCTTCAGACAGGATTCATCAAAATAAAATTTACACTCTTTCTCAAGTAACTTGAACAGAGGATGTTAAATTTTTGAGAAATCCTTGATGAACCTCCGATAGAAGCCCGCATGCCCAAGAAAACTCCTCACACCTTTTACAGAGATGGGTGGAGGAAGTCTCTCTATCACCTCAACTTTGGCTCGATCAACCTCTATACCCTTCTCTGAGATGCGATTGCCCAATACAATACCCTCTTTCACCATAAAGTGACAGTTTTCCCAATTTAGTACAAGGTTGCAATCTTCACATCTTTTGAGAACTACGGCCAAGTGACTCAAACAATGATCAAACGAGTCACCAACAACAGAAAAATCTTCCATAAATACCTCAATAATGTCTTCCACCATATCGGAGAATATAGACATCATACATCTCTGAAAAGTAGCCGGTGCATTACACAACCCGAAGGGCATCCTCTTGAACGCGAAAGTTCCATAAGGACAAGTAAAGGTGATTTTCTCTTGATCTTCTGGTGCAATAGAGATTTGGTTGTAACCCGAATAACCATCAAGAAAACTATACCACCCCTTTTATGCAAGCCTATCCAACATCTGATCCTTTAAGGTTATAGGAAAATGGTCCTTCTTAGTCCATGCATTCAATTTCCGGTAATCCATACACACCCTCCATCTGGTCACAGGCCTCATTGGAATAAGCTCATTTTTCTCATTAGGGACCACAGTCATTCTCCCTTTCTTAGGCATACACTGAACAGGGCATACCCAACTACTATCAGCGATCGGATATATGACTCTGGCATCCAACCACTTAATAATCTCCTTCTTCACTACCTCTTGCATAGGTTGATTTAAACGAATCTGGTGCTCAATACTTGGCTTATGATCGGGCAAGAGTTGGATTTTATGTGAAAAAATACCGGGTGGAATCCCAATAATGTCTGCAATAGTCCAACCAATGGCTCGGTTGAACCTCTTCAACACCTCTACAAGATACTCCACTTGCTCCACATTCAAGTCCGATGCAATGATTACCGGCAAATGTCACCTTTTCCCAAAACAACATACCTCAGATGAGGTGGTAGAGTCTTAAGCTCCAATTTTGGATCCTCCTCAATAGATGGTCTCGCGGGTGGAGACTCGCGATGCTTCATATCTAACTCCAACTTCTTTGGTTTGAACCGAACATCACCTCGATCAAGTACCGCAACCAATGACCCATACTCTTTAATACAATCACTCTCAAAATTCATGATTACTGCCGCTAGTGCCTCAACACCAAGACGCTCTTCTATTTGTACCTCAGACGAACTCTCAACTCTGTAAGATATCGCGGATACCGATTGGAGCTCACCACTTGTCACAACCTGAAACCATACCCTAGAAGATAGGATACAATCTTGGATTGTAACCGGCGTCGTCGACCTCTTGGAGGTCTAAGACAAGCCTCTCATATCATTCATTGCATTGGCATAGTAAATTTAGCGGAAAATTTAAAACTTTTCATAGCACATCATATGCTAAAAACATCCCATCATATATATATAAAACATAAGTCATAATATATATTTAGACTCTAAGTCTCTTTGCCATCTTAGACTCAATAACTTTAGAATACACTAGGGACACGGCCCATACGACACCTTATATAACTATACAATATTTAAAGACTTTACATTAAAGACATTAGTAGGACATCCTTGAACTTAAGGATTTCTTTCCTTGAGCTTGGTAAATCACCTATCAAGCTCCTCAATCATAGATCTCCTTTAAGCATTCCATAACCTACACTTTGCGTAAAAAGTAGAGAAGAATGGGATTAGCACAAGAATGTACTAAGTATGGCAACCATGCAAAAACATGCATTTAAAGGCGACATTTCCTTTGAAATAATACTTCATGCCATTTTGAGTAAATCATCATAAAACCTTTATAAATAGCATTTATATCATCCACATACTTCATAGAAACACAATCAAAGGCAAACATCATAGAAAAGCATATATAGAATTTAAGTACAATTTGGAGTCACTTTACAGTGAACTCCATCACCTTTACAGTGAACCCTTACTTTTAATTCATTAGCCTAACTAAGTGATCCTTTAGGGATACTTGGTGCAATGTATCACCTTAGGAACACAAGAGAAAAGCCATACATAGCATCTACACAAGACAACACAAGTCATCATAGAAGTATAGTACAATATAAACATAGTCAAACCAAGACTACAATATTATACATAAAGGACACATACATAATCATATGCATTAGGGCACCTTCCTAAGACTTCCTAAGGAGTCACTTGTGCAATGTCTAGATGGGTTCATTACTTCCACCTATCCTAAGTAACTTACCTTAAGTCCTCCTAGTTACGATCCTATTCAATTACTTCCATTGTCCATTTTATCTTTAGGAAAACCATAGCCTTAACCGACACTAAGACCATGGGTGCTAAACATGGAATTTGGTGTTGTAGAGCCTTACACCAAAGGGAGGTGTTCCTACCTAGCCAAGGTAGAAAATTAACATACATTCTAGCATCCTAAGTGAAATCACTTTGCTAGATCCTATGTGGCAAGCATAGTTTATGGAACTAAGAGATAGGTATTCCCTCTATATACCATTTGGTAATGGGGCCTCACCTCATGAGAAAACATGAGTGAATATTCCTCAAGGAAAGTCAACACTTCATGTAAGTCCATAGGTGAGTATTCCTCTAAGGAAAGTGGACTCCTTATGTAGGTCCATAGGTGATTATTCCTCTAAGGGAAGTCAACACTCTATAAGGGACAAATGGTGAATATTCCTCCAAGGAAAGTCAACACCTCTCAATTAAGTTCACTCGGTGCTAAGCTAAGTTCCCTTTATTGAAAAGCCTTTATTACCTTTATTTAAAAAACATAGGTTTAGGATATTCATCATTCATATGCTTATAGCATATTCAAGCACCTATCTTGTTTTGGAGTATTCTTGGGCACCCCTAACAAGGCCCCTCTCACTAACTATATCATCCATGTGTGTGAGTGTATACATAGATGTGAGCAAACCTTTCACATAACACATAATGTCACACATGTTCATATATCAATGCATAAGTCTATAGGCATAACTATATGAGCAATACTTTCATATAAACCTGCTAAGACACTATACATATTCATACTTCATCATATCATATACATCATATTCATAACATGTTCATACATTCATCCTTCATGTACATAGAAACCAAATCTAGGAACTATCATCAAGATACACATGTGCAATGTATGGACAAGGTTCCATACCCTTTACCATACTAGTACACCTATGAAGTCATCCTAGTAAGGGAATACAAATCATACTTCATAAATATCACCTTAATATGCATAGTAGTAGACACTAGTGAATATGAGAACTACCTTTCATTTAGACACAATGACTTATACTACTTGTATCATGCATGTAAGTGAGAGTGTGTGTAAATTGGCCAACATGATCACATAATGGCTATCAATAACTTATTAAGTCAGCCACCCTACTAGACCAAATTACACTTCAAGTACATAGCACACAACACTTAATAGCATAGGAGACAAGACAATATATACCTTAATATCAAGACTCCAAACTTTAGCTATTTACACTTTCATATAAGGTTACATAGGTAAGGGGTTATTAACCATCTTAACACATCCATGGCATAACGTCTACTATACCCTAACATGGTTATACACATGCTCATACAATAGCCACACAACCTAATTCACAACTAGAATAGGAAAGTAAGCATAAGCTTCTCATAGTATCATCTTAAGCACATATTCATAAGTTCATCAATTTGCCTTCAAGGCCATGATCAACACATATATAATGACAATAAAGTAAACACCGCCACCATAAGTGGACCATACCACACAATACCATACAAGACTTCACCAACATTTCTATAAAGAATAGAGAAGTAGAAGAGTAGAGGAAATAGGCATTCTTACCAACTCCTCAACCTTTGATCCTCATTGATCAATACACCTTGTTTATCAATAATTCATATTTATATGGCAGTAGCTAAATGTACTTTAAAAATTTAAGAAACCATGTACAAGTCACTACACGATTATACCATAACATATACATCACATACTAGGAAAGTAGAAGAACATAGATCGTTAATCAATTTCATTCATATGGATTATAGGTCATATTTCATGAATCATATCACCCTAAGACAGTAGCTAATGAAATCATAATCTAGATGAGACACTACTATAATTTGCCATTAAGGTCGATACAAGCTTGCTTCATATAGGGATTTCATGAAAAGTAAGTTTACATAGTTTAATCATCTTCAAACTATCATGAATTGACCCATATTGTATTAATTACATATAATTCATCCTCATATTTCATTATAGGCAGCAGCTATAGACATTAACCATAATCAATTCCTACAGCGACTAACCTAACGTCAAGATCACAAGTTACAACTTCATAGACAAGAAGAACCTAGATTAATTCAAACCAAGCCTTATATACTTTGGTCATACATGATTTATATCCACAATTCAACCATGGTATTAACCTAAAACAGTAGCTACAAGAACCACAACTTAATCGAAATTCACTTTAGATCATAAGAAAGCCAATGTTACAGTGAACTATAGAAACTAGGCTAAACATGCTCAAATCTTCATACATTGATACTCATGTATCATTCAACATTGATGCAACATAAATTCGTGTAAATAACAGCATATACAATCACTTCAACGTAATGGAATCATAATACAATCGATAACAAGTCAAGATCACAAAGCCCATGCAAAAGCTAAACCAATTTTGGAAGGAACATGGGTTCATCATGAAATTGGAGTGAAAACACATTAAAACCATTGTATTAACTTCAATTCATCATGATTTAATAATTAAAAAAGTTTTGAGAAGGAACCCATGGCTAGATTGGAAGATTGGAAACTTGATCATGAGATTTCTTTGAAAAACATTGAGAAGAACTCTCCAAGTGAAAGGTTACTTGAAGATGAAGGATTGCCATACCTTTTATTATTTGAAACCTCTTAAACTTCATGATTCATCCATGGAAAATCCAGATCCAAGAAGCTCTTGAGCTTCACCAACAGTGGTGGTTTTAGAGAGAACATTTTTGGGAGGGAAGGGCTTAAAACATGTGAGAGGATTTTGGGAATGGGTTGATCACGTTTTTAAAGACTTATATACACCTAAAATTAAATAAATAAACCTATTATAGTCAGTTTAGGACGTGGGGTGAATTTCCCATTCACCCCTTTAAGTGGAAGCACGCAGGCAGTCAAACCTGCAGGCACCCGCGACGAGGGTCTCGACGGGGCGTCATGGCCTCCGTCTCTCAAATATTAGCCAAATTCTTGGCTCAAGACCTGAAAAAGGCAACCCCCCTTCGACGAGACCTTCTTGAAGGGCCGTTGGGGGACCAAAGATCCGTTGTTGGGTCCGTCAACGGACACTGCCCAGGCAATGTCTATGCAGCTTTGGGGTCCTTCTTTTGGGGCCTCTTGTGGGGACGTTTAGAAGTCGTACCTGGACATTTCTAACACGATTACAAACCTTAATATGTTATAGACCTTCCAAATAAATTTCATCCAAAACAAACACTTACAAGACGTCCAAACAGGCCAAGCCCCACCATGATATACGATGAACGTCTTAGGGGCTATCTTTTGAATGCCTTGGACGTTCTTGGGCGTTTGACCTCCAAACTTTATGAAACTTCATATAACAACATTAAACATCATTTTAAACCATTTCAATACTTATTACACTCATTTAATACAATTTAGGCATGCATACAAATATGACGCACATAAGCGACTATTCATCGAACGTCTTGGATGTCCCTTTACGTTCGACTTCCAAATCACTTCAAACTTTGGACACTGCCTCTATATCACATAATGAGTCATTTTAGGACCTTATAACATTAAGATGAACATGGTAGGCTCTAGACACCTTGTCTCATTTTTGAGGTCTTACAATATCCCCCACTTGGGAACATTCGTCCTCGAATGACACTTAGGACTCTTTAATCACATCAAGGACTTCAATGCATCATAGAGCAGTTCATATATGATATATCATCATCAAATAGGATTTCATGCACCAACCTTTAAAAGGAACACCACTTTACACCCTTTAGATAAGCAAAAGTTCAATTTCTTTTTTTTTTAAAAAAAAAGAGAAATCTCAACTTTCAAGCCAACACATGCATACATTTTTCTTCCTAGTGAAATCTAAATGGCAAATCACACCAAGTACATCACAACAAAAAATAGGAATTCATTCCACAAATATCTTTTTTTTTAACATAATACTCACCCTTATAGTAATGCTCGTTTTGAAAAAATAACACAAATCATAGGCACACACATGTACTCTTAGCAAAATATGCTTTCACCTTTCAAGAATGAGCATACAATTTTGCATTACAAATCATCAAGTCACTAAATTTTCAAGAGAGTCAACATATTTCATGGTAAAATAGACTCAACTACTATTACAAGGCTAAACAAGTTACCCTACAAGTGACTATTACCAATTCCTTGTCTTACCTCATGAAGTCAACTCCACAATTAGCACATAAAAATGCAAGTAAACAAGAGAAAACATGGATTTTATCAAAACTTTCTTCTCATGCTCTTTTGGAAATTCACCATGTCTCTAAGGTGATGTCAATCAATTCATACCAATCATATAAAGATCATGCCATTCACACTTTATGCAAGACTATTTTCATGAACAAGCATACTAAGAACTCATATTTTCCAATTCAAGTAAGAGTAGAAGAACAATGTAGACAATTTCTACAATCTCACTACTCAAAACACCATGCCCACTCAGGGTAAACCCAATTAAGAGCAACTTAACCCAACATATAGAGGATCTTAAATACAAAACCTTCATATTCATCACTTAAACTGATTTCTACTTTAGAGGGAATTTTCATTAATTCAATTTAGCAACACTAAGGCATTCTAAACCTTATCATTTTAGGAAAATCATCCTCAACCATTTCTTTTTTCATAATATTCAATTCACATAAGGTCTTCCTACAATGCAATAGACACTAAGGTCATACATCATTAGTGGAAAACAACAAGGAAATTCATAAGATTCTCATCCTTCAATCTAAATAGCAAAAATTCTTTTCCACATTCCTTATCATGTTCATATTCATAAATTCTACACATATTTCAACAACATCCAACCAAAATGACAATTTAGTAGATTCTCCAAACATGTTACAATAAGTTGCCTAGTCTTTACGGCGAGCATGCTTCCAAATACCCAAAAGTGCAACATTTAGACATTTGATGGAACAAGTATGGAATTATAAGATACAAAGCTTTACCATCTCATCCTTCATAAGCATGCACACTATATTTACAACTCAAGTCTCTACAAAAGACTCCAATTTATACTAGCAACTCCTCAAGTACGACTTATATACAAAGGAAAAACAAGGCACACTTTTAATCACATACACTCACAGGATAGCATTCCTCCATAGGTAGTTATTAAACAATCCAAGTTCAAATCCTAATATTTGGCTACCATCATACAACACCATATAGGAATACAACAATTTAAGAGAATTCACTTTAACCACCATAACTTCTAGCATGCTTCAACAATATCATGACATACATCATTCGACATCACTTACTATTTCACAAAGACTTCATATATTGCCATAATTGGCATCACATCATTAAATAAGAGATAGTTCATACATAGTAAGGTAAGATAACAAATCATAATCCCCATAGAGTAATAATGTGCAATGATCAAGTAAAGGCCCATAACTCTACTAAATCAAGTGACTCAACAAGAACTACAATTAGCACCATACTCCACTAATCTATAACCTTCATGCATGGATAACCCCATATCTTTAGCATACTAGGCTATTTACATGTTTACAAACATATAGATCATCTCATAGAGACATTCACATTTATCATCATACACATACAAAGTATTAACCTCCTAAGGTCTCCATCAAGGCAAACTAGTGCAAGATATTGGTAGAGTCCCATACCCCTACCTAAGTCTAGTTAACCCTTTAAGTCGCCTTAGTTAGTATATACATCATCAAATAAGGGCAAGTGTCACCTTCACACAAACTCATTCAAACCATAAAACAAGATAAACATTTTAAACTCACCTTTTCTCCCTCAAGTATAGAGAACTTTCATCGAAGCAATCACATCTAAAAGACCACCGGACAAGAAAATATAAGAGAGAGATCTTATAGAATTAAGTTCTATGGCATGATATGAGATTGATGAAGAAGGGAAACTCTATCGTCCTATAGCCTCTCGTACCATTTGATGTGTCACGACTCACCACCAATGATACAAGACTCTACTCAATGTGGCAATATGAGACTTCATAGAACCTAAGAGAAGTTTATGAACCACATGCTCTGATACCAAGTTTGTCACAACCCGAAACCATACCCTAGAAGATAGGATACAATCTTGGATTGTAACCGGCGCCGTCGACCTCTCGGAGGTCTAAGACACGCCTCTCATATCATTTATTGCATTGGCATAGTAAATTTAGTAGAAAATTTAAAACTTTTCATAGCACATCATATGCTAGAAACATCCCATCATATATATATAAAACATAAGTCATAATATATATTTAGACTCTAAGTCTCTTTGCCATCTTAGACTCAATAACTTTAGAATACATTAGGGACACGACCCATACGACACCTTACATAACTGTACAATATTTAAAGACTTTACATTAAAGACATTAGTAGGACATCCTTGAACTTAAGGATTCCTTTACTTGAGCTTGGGAAATCACCTATCAATCTCCTCAATCATAGATCTCCTTTAAGCATTCCATAACCTACACTTTGTGTAAAAAGTAGATAAGAATGGGATTAGCACAAGAATGTACTAAGTATGGCAACCATGCAAAAACATGCATTTAAAGGGGACATTTTCTTTGAAATAATACTTCATGCCATTTTGAGTAAATCATCATAAAACCTTTATCAATAGCATTTATATCATCCACATACTTCATAGAAACACAATCAAAGGCCAAACATCATAGAAAAGCACATATAGAATTTAAGTACAATTTGGAGTCACTTTACAGTGAACTCCATCACCTTTACAGTGAACCCTTACTCTTAATTCATTAGCCTCCTAAGTAATCCTTTAGGGATACTTGGTGCAATGTATCACCTTAGGAACACAAGAGAAAAGCCATACATAGCATCTACACAAGACAACACAAGTCATTATATAAGTATAGTATTATATAAACATTGTCAAACCAAGACTATAATATCATACATAAAGGACACATACATAATCATATGCATTAGGGCACCTTCCTAAGACTTCCTAAGGAGTCACTTGTGCAATGTCTAGATGGGTTCATTACTTCCACCTATCCTAAGTAACTTACCTTAAGTCCTCCTAGTTAGGATCCTATTCAATTACTTCCATTGTCCATTTTATCTTTAGGTAAACCATAGCCTTAACCGACACTAAGACCATGGGTGCTAAACATGGAATTTGGTGTTGTAGAGCCTTACACCAAAGGAAGGTGTTCCTACCTATCCAAGGTAGAACATTAACATACATTCTAGCATCCTAAGTGAAATCACTTTGCTAGATCATGTGGCAAGCATAGTTTATGGAACTAAGAGATAGGTATTCCCTCTATATACCATTTGGTAATGGGGCCTCACCTCATGAGAAAACATGAGTGAATATTCCTCAAGGAAAGTCAACACTTCATGTAAGTCCATAGGTGAGTATTCCTCTAAGGAAAGTCGACACCTTATGTAGGTCCATAGGTGATTATTCCTCTAAGGGAAGTCAGCACTCTATAAGGGACAAATGGTAAATATTCCTCCAAGGAAAGTCAACACCTCTCAATGTCAAGTTAACTCGGTGCTAAGCTAAGTTCCCTTTATTGGAAAGCCTTTATTACCTTTATTTATAAAACATAGGTTTAGGATATTCATCATTCATATGCTTATAGAATATTCAAGCACCTATCTAGTTTTGGAGTATTCTTGGGCACCCCTAACAAGGCCCCTCTCACTAAGTAGATCATTCATGTGTGTGAGTGTATACATAGATGTGAGCAAACCTTTCACATAACACATAATGTCACACATGTTCATATATCAATGCATAAGTCTATAGGCATAACTATATGAGCAATACTTTCATATAAACCTGCTAAGATACTATGAACATTCATACTTCATCATATCATATACATCATATTCATAACATGTTCATACATTCATCCTTCATGTACATAGAAACCAAATCTAGGAACTATCCTATCAATATATACATGTGCAATGTATAGACAAGGTTCCATACCCTTACCCATACTAGTACACCTATCAAGTCATCCTAGTAAGGGAATACAAATCATACTTCATAAACATCACCTTAATATGCATAGTAGTAGACACTAGTGAATATGAGAACTACCTTTCATTTAGACACAACGACTTATACTACTTGTATCATGCATGTAAGTGAGAGTGTGTGTACATTGACCAACATGATCACATAATGGCTATCAATAACTTATTAAGTCGGCCACCCTATTAGACCACATTACACTTCAAGCACATAGCACACAACACTTAATAGCATAGGAGACAAGACAATATATACCTTAATATCAAGACTCCAAACTTTAGCTATTTACACTTTCATATAAGGGTACATAGGTAAGGGGTTATTAACCATCTTAACACATCCATGGAAGCACCTATGCTTTACCCTAACATGGTTATACACATGCTCATACAATAGCCACACAACCTAATTCACAACTAGAATAGGAAAGTAAGCATAAGCTTCTCATAGTATCATCTTTAGCACATATTCATAAGTTCACCAATTTGACTTCAAGGCCATGATTAACACATATATAATGACAATAAAGTAAACACCGCCACCATAAGTGGACCATACCACATAATGCCATACAAGGCTTCATCAACATTTCTATAAATAATAGAGAAGTAGAAGAGTAGAGGAAATAGGCATTCTTACCAACTCCTCAAACTTTGATCCTTATTGATCAATACACCTTTTTTATCAATAATTCATATATATATGGCAGTGGCTAAATGTACTTTAAACATATAAGAAACCATATACAAGTCACTACACGATTATACCATAACATATATATCACATACTAGGAAAGTAGAAGAACATAGATCGTTAATCAATTTCATTCATATGGATTATAGGTCATATTTCATGAATCATATCACCCTAATGCAGTAGCTAATGAAATCATAATCTAGATGAGACACTACTATAATTTACCATTAAGGTCGATACAAGCTTGCTTCATATAGGGATTTCATGAAAAGTAAGTTTACATAGTTTAATCATCTTCAAACTATCATGAATTGACCCATATTGTATTAATTACATATAATTCATCCTCATATTTCATTATAGGCAGCAGCTATAGACATTAACCATAATCAATTCCTACAGCGACTAACCTAACGTCAAGATCACAAGTTACAACTTCATAGACAAGAAGAACCTAGATTAATTCAAACCAAGCCTTATATACTTTGGTCATACATGATTTATATCCACAATTCAACCATGGTATAAACCTAAAACAGTAGCTACAAGAACCACAACTTAATCGAAATTCACTTTAGATCATAAGAAAGCCAATGTTACAGTGAACTATAGAAACTAGGCTAAACATGCTCAAATCTTCATACATTGATCCTCATGGATCATTAAACATTAATTCAACATAAATTAATGTAAATAACAGCATATACAATCACTTCAACGTAATGGAATCATAATTCAATCGATAACAAGTCAAGATCACAAAGCCCATGCAAAAGCAAAACCAATTTTGGAAGGAACATGGGTTCATCATGCAATTGGAGTGAAAACACATTAAAACCATTGTATTAACTTCAATTCATCATGATTTAATCATTAAAACGTTTTGACAAGGAACCCATGGCTAGATTGGAAGATTGGAAACTTGATCATGAAATTTCCTTGAAAAACATTGAGAAGAACTCTCCAAGTGAAAGGTTACTTGAAGATGAAGGATTGCCATACCTTTTATTATTTGAAAACCTCTTAAACTTCATGATTCATCAATGGAAAACCCATCCCCAAGTAGCTCTTGAGCTTCACCAACAATGGTGGTTTTAGAGAGAACATTTTTGGGAGGGAAAGGCGTAAAACATGTGAGAGGATTTTGGGAATGGGTTGATCACGTTTTTAAAGACTTATATACACCTAAGATTAACTAAATAAACCTATTATAGTTAGGTTAGGACGTGGGGTGAATTTCCCATTCACCCCTTTAAGTGGAAGCACGCAGGCAGTCAAACCTGCAGGCACCCGCGACGAAGGTCTCGATGGGGTGTCATGGGCATAACGGGGCGTCATGGCCTCCGTCGCCCAAGACGTAGCCAAATTCTTGTCTCAACACCTGCCCAAGTCAATCCACCTTTGACGAGACCTGCTCGACGGGCCGTTGGGGGACCAACGATCCGTCGTTGGGTCCGTCAAGGGACACTGACAGGCATTGTCTAGGCAACTTTGGGGTCCTTCTAGCCAACGCGATTACAAACCTTAACATGTTATAGACCTTCCACATAAATTTCATCCAAAACAAACACCTACAAGACGTCCAAACAGGCCAAGCCCCACCATGACATACGATGAACGTCTTAGGGGCTATCTGTTGAATGCCTTGGACGTTCTTGGGCGTTTGACTCCAAACTTCACGAAACTTCATATAACAACATTAAACATCATTTTAAACCATTTCAAGACTTATTAGACTCATTTCATACAATTTAGGCATGCATATACACATGAGACACATAAGCGACTATTAATGGAACGTCTGTGACGTCCCTTGACGTTCGACTTCCAAATCACTTAAAACTTTGCACACTGCCTATATCACATAATGAGTCATTTAAGGACCTTATAACATTAAGAAGAACATGTTAGGCTCTAGACACCTTGTCTCATTTTTGAGGTCTTACACCACTCTACCTCATGGCCTACAAATATTGAAAGTCGCTTCTTGATTGTTTAACCGAAACTTCATATGCCCTTTCTCCATGTCAACAAAGGCGCAACCGGTAGCAAGGGAATGGACTACCAAGAATAATAGGCACCTCAAAATCTACCTCACAGTCAAGAATGACAAAATGGACCGGAAATATGAATGACTCCACCTTCACTAACACATCGTGGAGTATCCCGATAGGCCTCTTCACTGTTCGATCAGCCATCAGTAAACGCATCGCAGGGGCTTTGGGTCACCCAAACCCAACTTCTTGTAAATGGAGAGAGGCATGAGATTTATGCTTTCCCCAAGATCACATACTGCTTTAGCAAAGTGTAATAACCCGATGGTATATGGAATAGTGAAAGCACCCAGATCTTCTTTCTTTTGTACAAGAGACCTTATAGCAATAACACAACAATGTTGCATCCGATCATCATCCTCAAAACTAATTGATCTCTTCTTAGTGACCATATCTTTCATGAACTTGGCATAATCGGGCATTTGTTCAAGAGCTTCTATCAAAGGAACATTGATGGAAAGCTGTTTCAACATATTAATGAAACGCCGCTATTTGCCATCCTCGGTCTTCTTCACCAATCTTTGTGGAAATGGTGGTGATGGTCTAGGAACGGGGGTCACCTTTTGGGGCATATCTAATTCTTTTACCGCTTCATTTACCAACTCACCACTAGCTTCTACTACCGCATCTTCTCTTCTCACCTCATCTTCAACACCACACGGCATAGGTGGATCAATAGTTTGCTTACCCCCTCGAGTCGTGACCGCCATACAATGTCCATCATTTTTTGGATTTTGGACGGTATTGCTAGAAAGAGTACCCGGTTAACGAGGGTTCACAGTAGACGACAATTGGTCCATTTGCATCTCAAGATGCTTGATTGAGACTGCATAAGTACATTCCTCATACGAACCACCCGTAATAGTATCAAGTACCGCCTTATTGTTATCATCTTGCCCCCTATAGAAGTACTCTTTCAATGACTCATCATCAATGCGGTGGTTTGGGAAATTTCTCAAGAATGAGGTGAACTTATTCCAAGAACTACTTATCGACTCCCCAGGCAATGCCATAAAATTGTTCACCCTATCTTTGTGATTAAGCTTTTTAGAAACCAGGTAATACCTTGCTAGGAACACATACCTCAACTGCTCCCAAGTATAGATTGAATTGTAGGGCAACTCAGTAAACCAAATTGCGGCCTACCCCGTCAGTGAGAGAGGGAACACCCTTAATCCAATTACATCCATGTCTAAGTATGGCCTCCCTACACAACTCTTACACACCGACCTTAGTTTGGAGATGTGAGCATGTGGATCCTCAAATGGTAGCCCCGAAAACAAACCTCTAGCGGTGAGCATCTGCATCAAACTACTAGTTACCACGAAAGTATGACCATGTGGTAGAGGAGGTAGGACAAGTGTCCCATCAGAGTCTGTGATGTTAAAATTTCCCCTATAGTACTCTTGAGGGCGTGGGGCTGGAGGTTGCCTCCTCCGATTACCTTCACCAGGGTTATCAACAATCACTTGATTATGGGCATCAACCAGCGGAGGAAGTTGAGGGTGGATATTATCATCAATATTAGCAGGATTGTTTGTATTGTTCATTCTGCGAAGTGTACGGTTTAGTTCTGGATCAAGTGAAAGTATTGGTTCTCCTCGAATCTGTGTACTTGGCATACACTAAAGCTAGACCTGCGAGAGACAAAAACAAAAATAAAAAGTAAAATCAGGAAATTGTTGACTAAAATTCTGTAATGTGCTTAAAGTTTAATCTAAAAGACACTTTCCCCGGCAGCGGTGCCAAAATTTGATACGCTCAAATAATACTTCCCTAAAGAAGTATAAGCGGTCGTATCAAGTAAAGAATCCAATTGTTAGGTTGGGATCGATCCCACGAGTAAAATGATTTAGACTTAACTTTAGTCAAATCCTTTCCGAAAACAGTTAAATAAAAGGGGGGTTTTGTGTAACAAAAATGTTCAGTTATGTCTAAGTAAACATGTAGCAAGGTTAAAACTTTTGTCTTTATCAAGTGATGAGAGAAACTAAGGCATAAGTGTTCCCCATAGGTTCATTACCACGATAATCCTAGTGTCTTGCATGCAAAGTGATAAGTTATGTATCTCTAATTCCATGGTCCGGCAAATAGAGAATTTTACCCCGTACCTTCGTCCGGCTACGTGTGTTGAATTACTCACCCTTACCTTTACCTCATATTAAGCATCATATTCAATGTAGGGCAAAGTTACTACTTCGCACCAATTTAGACTAGTCTATTAGACAGTGTATACTAAATCTATATTGATAATTATTTTCCTATTAACAACCCCCTTGGTCCGGCGAATAGAAATAGGGCAAGTTCTAACGCGTGCACTCGTTAAAAAGACTTCTAACCGAAAGAATTATCAATACATGCAACAATCTAATCTAGAATTGTTATTTAGCTAGTTTTATATTGTTAATTACCCATGGTTCCCACAACCCTAGTTGTGGATTTAGTTACCCATACTTAGAAATACACAATTCATAATTGTTTGATAAGAATTCATGTACTTACTTTGATAAGTTTGAAGAAAATCCAGAAATATCACTTGAATTATCGAAAATATTTTAATAATCGATTTGGGAAACTTGAAGTAATTCCCAAAATCCAAAGTTTAACTTCCTATAACAAGAGTATGAATAATAATAAAAAGTCTAACCCCTAAAACGAGGTTTTTAGTCCTATTTATAATAATAAATTCCTAAAATAAAAGGAGTTCTAAATAAGGAAAAATCTGTCCAAAACGCGTCGTCAGTCGATAACCCAACTGACGGTCCCTTTTTGGAACGACGGACCATCGACGGCTTCCATCGGTCCACACTTGAAATCTTTTTCAGCCTCCAATTTTGCATCCTTTCTGTTACCATCGACGAACCAACAACACGGTCCATCGATGAAATCCGTTCCTCCATACTTAGTGGTTTCTTTAAGTCGGGTACTGGGACTACTTTCAGTTACCATCAACGATTTGCCAGGACGGTCCGTTGCTCAATCGATGGACCGTTGATCCTTCCGTAGCCCCACACTTGGTCAGAATTCCCCAATTTAATTTTAGCAGCTTGAACCTCCAGTTGATGATCATCACCTACAGACCGTCGATGGGTCAACAAACCGTCAATGGCTCCGTAGGTCATCACTTCTGCACTAATTTCAGCACAGTCTTCTGCATTTCCGTTTTGGACAGTTTTCCTGCAAGCATAGATAAAAATATTTTAAAATAACTACAAAAAGGCTTTAGACACACACTAAACTTAAGGAAAAAACATTAAAAGTACCGTGAAACCACGGTACATCAATGGGTTTAGTACAAACAATGTACTAAGTATGGCATATGCAAAAACATGTAAAAAGGGAAATTTTTAGTAAAATAAGCTTTCATGCCAATTTAACAAAACATTCATGAACTTATGAACAAAACAACATAAGAAGCATCATTTAACACTTAAAGAAGAACTTCCATAATTTTACCTCAACATTACACTTTACAGTAAGCACACTTGACTTCACAGTGAACTACGCATGTATACGAATCTCACACAAGTACTCTCCTCCAATAGGACTCTTAGGTCACACTAAGTGCAATGTGAGAGTATCATCCCATACTACCACTCCCACTAACGCTCCTAATGGATTCCCAAGGATTTGACAAGTTACAACAAGTTGACCAAAAAGATGCATTTACAGTGAACTATTCAATTGACATTACAGTGAACTATTTTTAGTCATTATCGTAGATTTAAAAGCTTAACATTAAACTAAGGACTCCAACAATGGTGAACTTCCAAAGTATTGCAAATGAGGAAATGAGTCCATTTCCGTAGGATTTTCGCTACCTAAGGATAATCCCAAGACTCTCTAAGGTAAGATATGAAGGAAACATCAAAACTTCCTTAAATGCACACCCAAGCGATCCTCAAGACTACCCCATTCCACTTACTCTCCTCGGGAGAATGAATCACTACTCAAAGACAATACCTTAGAAAAAAAACCAACAAAACACCAAAGGCTTCCCTTTCGGAATGCCTACTTAGTGCAATGAGTAGGATGGCATCCCATACCACCACCTACCCTAAGTAATACATTCTTTTAGAAGGTTTGGCACAAGTCTTCCCTTTCGGAAGGTCCTACTTAATGCAATGGATTGGTAGCATCCCATACCACCACCTACCCTAAGTAGCACGTTGTTTTAGAACACTTAGTTCAATCAAATCACATAGGTAACACATTAATTAGACAACTTATCATTTTCATTACTTTTGTGGGGGGTTAGCTTAACCGACAAAGACCATGAGAGCTAGGCATGGAATCCCGATATTAACCCCTATCGGATGAGGGATCCTCACTTGCCTAGAGTAAGGTCATACTTCTTAGCTTTTACATGGCTTTTCCAATAGCTATACCTATGCGGGCACATAGTTAAGGGATAGGGAGATTGCTACTAAGTGACTCATTCTCTACTAACGAGGAGTACTCATCTCAAAAGGTATAAGGGAATACGACATCTCAACTCACGAAGTGTATTCCACCTCTTCTTCCTATCCTCTCGGTGCTTGGCAAAACTCCCCACGGACTCACATTATAGACTATAGGTTAAGGATAACTAGCGAATGCCACATCTCAACACAAGAAGTGCATTCATCCTCCTACCTATCTAGGAAAGATCATTAGGAATAGTGAGGTTGCTACTAGACACTTCATCTCAACTCACGAAGAGTGTCCACCCCAAGACTCCCCTTCTTACTAAACTTAGCTTCATTCATTCACTTAAAGTGTGTGTGTACATGTAAGAACACCTTGCATATAAGCATCATTTCATATCATTACTTCTAAACATAATTTAGACTTCCATTTATCAACTTACACACTTTATATACTTCACTTAGTCACATTTTTCAATTAGACCAAAATCAAGGTCAAACATCCAATTCAAGCTTCACAATCACAAAACAAGACCCATTTACAATATCTATTCATTCTACGCATTAGACCTTCAAGATATTATTCTCAATACCTAATAAACACCACCAATTTATCAAATAAGCACCGCCACAAAGAAGGTGGACGTTACCACTCAAGATCAATTTATCATAAGAACAAAACAATATAAACAACTCTTCAATTTACTAAGTCATAACAACCTATAAGCATTTTATCATTAATTCATCATAATAAGGCCCTTAGGGCAGTAGCTAAACCAACATTACAACACAATAAAACCAAAGTTCATTTCATACATAAACATGCTCATTTGACCCAATTCTTAAACCACCATTTGAAACGAAACTTTACCATGATTCATTAGGGTTTTAGCATTAGAATCACCAACTAAAATTAATAACATCATTAATTTATCATTTGAAACATTTTCATGCAAGACCCATATTGGGTTGAAGATAATAGAAGTTAGTGTTGAAAACCCCTTTTTGAAATTCATTGGAAATGGCTTCTTGAATGAAAGGGTATTCAAGAAGGGATACCATACCTCAATAAGCAAGCAAACCCAAGAGTTTTGGTGAATGGTGACTTTGAGAGAGTCTTCTAACAGAGAGGGATTTTGGGTTTTAGGAAGAGGAGTCTAAAATGAGGTCTTAGGGTTTAGAACACTTTAATATATCTAATAAACTCTAAAAAAACGTCCTAGGGTCATAAAGGACTTGGGGTGAATTTACCAAACACCCCAAGCCTTAACAGGGCACTTACAATTTTTGGACCCTTCACAGACGAGACCTAACCAACGAACCATTGGTGGGGTCTCGTGGGTTGACACTTAGCTCCAAATGGAACCTGAATAACCAACCTTGCAGTTCCAAGTAATGGAGCAAGATGACGGGCCGTTGGTTGGACCACTGGCCGTCGTTGCCTTCGTTGGTGGACACTGCTAAGGCAGTTTTGGTCCAAGTCTTGGGCCCTTCATCTAGGGACCCTTATGGGTCCTAGGTGGGGTCGTGCATAGACGTTAAACCTATAAACTAAGTTGTCTAAGTATTAGGAACATCTCACATCAGTTTCAAGGAAAACGCACACGTAAAACTCATTCAAACACATCAAGACACTAGTACATTCAAGGGCACACCTTTCGAACGTCATGGACGTTTTTGGTCGATTGACCTCCAAACTCAACCAAACTTCACACACACCTTAGGAATACTAAACTAACTCAGTTTAACACAAAAATTCACTCAAGCAACATTTATGAAGCTCTAGTTCACCTTAACTCATTTTAGGGCGTTACACTTAGCCTCGGCCTAATACTACTTCTGCAGTCGAACCTCCCAAGAGGAACCAATTCTATGCGTTGAAAGGAAGAGAAGAGCAAGAGAGTTTGGCTGATGTGGTCACTGGTAACTTGCTTGTCTTTTCTTTTCCTGTTTATTCATTATTAGATCCAGGATCTACCTTGTCTTTTGTTACTCCTTTAGTAGCTAGTAAATTTGACTTGCTTCCTGAGATCTTGCATGAGCTATTTCTAGTTAGTACTCCTATAGGAGACAACATTAGGGCCGAAAGGGTGTATTGAGATTGCCCAATAACTGTTCTTGATAGAGTTACTTATACAAACCTAATATAATTAACCATGCTTGATTTTGATATAATTTTGGATATGGATTGGCTCCATGAATGCTATGCTACCATAGACTGTCGAAGTAGGGTAGTGAGGTTTCAGTTTCCAAATGAGTTAGATTTGAATTGGGAAGGGCGTGGTTCAAATCCAACAGGCCAAATAGTTTCCAATCTTAAAGCCAATAAGATGTTATCTAAGGGGTATTTATGCCACTTAGTCAGAGTCAATGACTTAGAACAAGAATTTCCTTCCATAGACTCTGTCTCCGTAGTAAATGAGTTTAAAGATGTCTTTCTGGTGGATTTACCAGGAATCCCTCCTGAACGCAAAATTGATTTTGGATTTGACTTAGATCCCAACACCAAACCAATTTCAATTCCTCCCTATAGAATGGCTCCAGCGGAACTCAAAGAGTTGAAGTTGCAGTTAAAAGATTTACTTGATAAGGGCTTCATCCTGCCGAGTATATCCCCATGGGGTGCTCCAGTGTTGTTCGTTCAGAAAAAGGATGGAACTCTTAGAATGTGTATCGATTATCGTCAACTCAACAAAGTCACTATAAAGAACAAATACCCTCTTCCCAGAATCGATGATCTATTTGATCAGCTTCAAGTTTCAAGTTTCTTTTCTAAAATAGATCTTCGGTCAGGTTATCACCAACTTAGAGTGTGACAAGAGGACATTCCTAAGACTGTCTTCCATACTAGGTATGGTCATTACGAGTTTTTTGTCATGTCATTTGGTCTCACTAACGCACGAGCCATGTTTATGGACCTTATGAATAGAGTCTTCCATGAATACCTTGATTCTTTTGTCATAGTATTCATAGATGACATCCTCATATACTCTAAGACCAGAGAAGAGCATGAACAGCATTTGAGAATGACATTGTAAGTACTCAGGGAACATCAGTTGTATGCAAAGTTTAGCAAATGTGAGTTTTGGTTGAGATCAATGACCTTCCTTGGTCATGTTGTGACCGACCATGGTGTAGAGGTCGATCCGAAAAAGATTGAGGCAGTAAATAATTGGTCGAGACCCCTCACTCCTACAGATATTCGAAGTTTCTTATGTTTGGTTAATTATTATCGCAGGTTTGTGGAAAGATTTTCCGCAATTGTTGCCCCATTAACTGCTTAACAAAGAATAAGGCGAAGTTTGAGTGGTTTGAAACTTGTGAAAAGAGCTTCCAAGAGCTCAAAGACCAACTCACTTCGGCCCAAGTTCTCACGTTGCCGAGGAGTAGTGAAGGGTATGTGGTGTACTGTGATGCTTCCCTAGTAGGTTTAGGATGTGTTCTTATGCAAGATAGTAAGGTGGTTGCATATGCATCAAGACAGTGGAAAATCCATGAGAAGAATTACCCTACGCATGATCTTGAGTTAGCTGTTGTGGTATTTTCATTGAAACTTTGGAGACATTACTTATATAGTGTACACGTTGATGTATTTACAGACCATAAAAGTCTTTAATATGTTTTCACACAGAGAGAATTAAATCTTTGTCAGAGAAGATGGCTAGAGTTACTAAAGGATTATGACATGAGTGTCCACTATCACCCAGGTAAGGCCAATGTAGTGGCCGATGCTTTGAGCCAATTGAGCATGGGAAGTGTGTCTCATATCGAAGATGAGAAGAAGGAATTGGTTAAATAGGTACACCACTAGGTTAGGTGTACGACTGATAGATACACCAAATGGGGGTGTTACGGTCCATTCCAGTTCTGAATCATCATTTGTTGTAGATGTTAAAGCCAAGCAGCATCTTGACCTAGTACTCATGGAGTTTAAAGATTCAGTGTTGAGTAAGATGAATGAATCATTCTCCCTAGGGGTGGATGGTCTGCTTAGATACCAGGGAAGATTGTGCGTACCAAATATTAATGATCTAAGGCCTAACATTATTGTAGAGGCTCATGGATCCAAGTATTCCATTCATCAAGGTTACACCAAGATGTATCATGCTCTATAGGAAATTTATTGGTGGGAAGGTTTGAAGCGAGATATCTCTAAGTTTGTTGAGTAGTGTCCCAATTCCCACAGGTTAAGGCCGAAACCCGCCTGGAGGTCTTACCCAATCGATAGAGATTCCAATGTGGAAGTAGGAGGCTATTAATATGGACTTTGTGGTTGGTCTGCCCAGGACCCGAAAACTGCATGATTCCATTTGGGTCATTATTGATAGAATGACTAAGTCTACTCACTTTATTCCCGTGAAGTCTACTTACAGTGCTGAAGACTATGCCAAGCTATATATTGATGAGATCGTGAGGTGGCATGGGATTCCTTTATCTATCATTTCGGATAGTGGAGCCCAGTTCACTTCTCATTTTTGGAGATCTTTCCAAAAGAGCTTGGGTACGCAAGTGAAGCTCAGCACTGCTTTTCACCCTCAAATGGACGGGCAAGAAGAACGTACCATTCAGACCCTTGAAGACATGCTTAGAGCATGTGTTATTGACTTCAAGGGGAGTTGGGATGATCACTTGTCACTAATTGAGTTCTCGTATAATAATACTACCATTCCAGTATTGGGATGGCACCTTTTGAAGCACTGTATGGTAGGAGATGTAGGTCCCTAGTTGGGTGGTATTAAGTAGGAGAATCCGCTATCCTTGACCCCAAGATCATACATGAGGCTGTAGAAAAGGTGAGAATGATCAGGGATAGATTGGCTACTGCTTATATTTTTCAAAAATCCTATGTTTATAACAGAAAGAGAGCTCTTGAATTTGAGGTAGGTGATCAAGTCTACCTAAAGATATCACCCATGAAAGGGGTGATGAAGTTTGGTAAGAAAGGGAAGTTGAGTCCGAGGTATATGGGTACTTATGTGATCTTACAGCGAGTAGGAAATGTTGCCTATGAATTGAAGTTACCGAACGACTTGGCTTTTGTTCATCCAGTGTTTCACATTTCGATACTTAAAAATTGTCTAGGCAATCCAGCATCCATTCTACATGTTGAGGAGTTAGGAGTCGATGAGAACCTTTCTTATGAAGAGGTTTCCATTGAAATTTTAGATCGCCAAGTGAAGCGGCTGAGGAACAACGAGGTTGCCACCGTAAAGGTGTTATGGAGGAACCACCTTGTTGAGGGAGCAACATGGGAGGCCGAGGCCGATGTGAGATCCTGTTACCCGTACTTGTTCAGTTATTGATGGTTAGATATAATCTTCCTAAGTCTGATTTTGTTTATGAAAACTCTAAATTTTAGTGCATTAGTCGTTTTTGGTGTTTTAATTCCATAACTGTGTGTTTTATACTTGCACTATATGAGTTTGTATGAGTTCATGCTTGCATTCATGTTGCTGTTTTTGTATAGCGTTTACATGATTTTTGTGTTGCATGAGTTGTGATGTGCATTGAGTTAGATGAGGTTGAGAAGGAAGTTCTTCAATCTCAGAGATGAAGCTTCAGATGAGCTTTGAGTAATATACATCATCCAGGTAAGTTCTGAATTAGATATTTACAAAGAGTAAAGTTTCAAGTATGTTGATGTGTTTTTTCGAAAATACCTTCTTTGATTCAAATGATATGTAGTGTCATTCGGGGACGAATGTTCCTAAGGGGGGGATAATGTAACATTACAGAAACTGTACATGTCTAGTGAATAGCCTATTAGGCTTTAAGAATATTATTGAGGTACATAGGAATCCCATTGCCCAATATTGAGTAATATTGGGCATGTTAGAGAATATTGTCTTAAGGGTGTTAGCCAATGTCTACACAAGTAAATTAAAATACACGTCGATGTCAAATACTCCAATCCAAGCTTGTTTAGAAATTGTACCTGCAATGAAGGCCCTAAGCTAAAATAACTATATTCTTCATATACACTCATTAGGTACTAGGCATCCAAGTGGCAAGCCTAGGTAACATAGCACATAATCATTTAAAATGATCATGTAGATTAACCAGTACCCAAGGACATAGTGAGGATCCTAGGAAAAATAAGTGAACGTACCAAATGAACTTTCCAGAATGGTTAGTTAGGAAAGTGTACGGCAATACATGTGCAAGCACATGTGCAACCGGCCGAGAGACCAAGATAACCGATTTGGTTAAAGCGGTTAGGGGACAGGCTCACGTTCGGGTCAATCCACGTGGGGCCAAGCTCCCCTAACCGTTCCTAGGCTCTAACTAACTTACCTAACTAGCTAACTAACCTAGTACTAACCAAAAATAACTAACTAGTGGACCCGACAACCTAAGGCCTAACCGGGTGACACTAACCGAGTAACTAACTAAAGATACATCCTAGTACCTAACCTAGGATGGTCCAAAGGGTTAGTTATGGTCCTAACGACTTAGGGGTATTTTATTAATCACCCTAGGTTACTTAATTAATTAAATTAGCAACTTAATTAATTAATTTAATGGTCAAAACCGAAACCCTTAAGTAATTTCAAGATTTTGGTTAAGTCAAGTGTTCTCCTATCTTTAGTCAATTTAGGAGGGGCATTTTGGTAATTAACTAATTGATTTATTTAATTAAGTTATTTAGCCTAAGTTTAATTAGTCATATTCAGTTCCTAAAGACTTATACTCATGTTATTCATCAGTAAACCCTACGACTAAAAAACAAATGAACAACGTAAGAAAAACCCTAGGCGATTTCAAGCAGTTCGTCAAGTTTTTCATGCAAAGTGCAAGGTGATCTTCGTAGATTCAATTATACAATAAGATATGGGTTTTATCTCTTAGATTCCTTTCCCCATGAGGCTTTTCAAACGTTTTGAATTCAGAAATCCGAAAACTAGGGTTGTTCCCAATGAATCGCATGTTCATCTCCCTAGTTTTCCTTATTTCCGATTCTAGTAGTTTGTTTAAATGTAAATCTCGAGCATTTTGTTGGTATATGGTGCTAGAAGATTATTATGTGTAGGTTTATGTGATTTATAATGTCGAATGACACCTATATGTTAGATCCGTATGATTAGGGTGTTATTTACATGAGATAATAATGTTATAATGCCTACTTGTGTTCGAGAAGATGAAATTGTTATAAGTTTTTCATTAAATTGTTTCATAGACTAATCAAAGGTTAAAAGTTGGCTTGTTTAACATGATAGATTACTATAATGCATTCATGAAGTAATTGAATTGGCTAGTGATAATATCATAGTTTGATTTATGCCAACAAATTGGTTAGCAATATTATTTCTAAAATATGCAAAGTCATACCAATCTTAACTCAATGAAATCATAACATAGGGTATGCCAATAGTTGGGACAAGTCCCAACATACCCTACCCACACAAACTTGTGAACGTAATAGCATTGAATAAGTCCTTATAACTTTCATAAAGAATTGTACAAGACTATCAATTAACGTTGAACAAGTTAAGGTGAGTAATGAAATAACTAAAAGCTTAAGTTATGAAATTGACCTAATATAGAGTGTTAAAGGAAGTGAGACAGACCTCACTTACACTTAAAAGATTATGTCAAAGATACTCACATAAGAGGGTACTAGAAGCCGTGAGACAAGTCTCACTGGCACCATGATGATAATGTAAGATTTAAGTTCATATTCATCAAGTATAGAAAAGGGATGACCAATCATCCATTGATCTAAGTATACCTCATACTAGAAGCAAGCTTCCATAATGTTTGAGTCAACTCTAAAAGTTGTAGAGTAAAATAAATCTGAGCTAAGCACCGATAGACTAGCAATGAGATTTTGCCAGCACATGTAAGCCTCATGATATGAGATCACCACCAAGGTGGACCAGGTTCTTCAAAGTCTCCTAGTCTTTGAACTATGTTGCCAGCATAGGGACTAGCTAGTGGATGACTCCACCTAAGAATGCTAGGTAGTATTCGGTTTCACTTTGGCCGGTGATACCACCTCTTTTCGGTGTAGGGAACACACTGGATTTCATGTTTAGCTCACATGATCTATTTCGTTTAAAAGCTCAAGAAAGTATTTGGTTTCACTTCAGCCACGAACCACCTCTTTTTGGTGTGGTGAAGACACTGAACTTGGCTTCACTTTAGCTGGTGAACCACCTCTTTTTGGTGTGGGGAAGACACTGAGCTTGGTTTCACTTTAACTGGTGATCCACCTCTTTTCGGTGTGTTGAAGACACTGGATTTCATGTTAGCTCGCATGATCTATATAAATTAATGCTAAAGATTTCTTTAATAAAGCAATAAAGAATGAAAGTAGCATGTTCAAAGTGAACACCAGATCAAAGAAGAAGAAAAGTAAGTTCAAAGTGAGTGGTTTATGCCAATATTAGAGTATGAATATGTGCCCCCAAGATCTATATATTATGCAAATAATCAAATAATGGGCATATACAATAAAGATTGGCTTATAAATACATTCATGCATAATTTAACAAGAATGAAAAATCTAACTTGTGAGTAAGATAGCCAAATCATTTCCTTAGTCTTTTGGATTACTCACTCGATTCATTGTAGGTATGCGACTAAAATGAATCATTGCACTTATAAGTAAAACATAGGATCAAAGGAGATCATTGAACTACACAACAGAAAGAAGAAAAGACTGAAAAATAAACTAAGGCTAGAGAGGTGAGGTCTCGTCCTAAGGGAGCAAATTTATTAAGTTTTGTTTAAGTTATTCTAAAATTATGTTCATGATTCCAAGGTCTTATGTTTGTATAGAAAATGAGTTGTGTGCCTTGAATTCATGAGAACATGTCATATTCATAGCATGATTCACGAAAAATGAATCAAGAAAGTATAGTGACTTCACTTTCCAGAAATGGCATGTTGCTTTAGGAAGAGCTTTCCTTGATCATGCATAGTCCTTATATGTTTATGTGCATACACCTATAATTAGTACAAGTGTGTACTAACCCCATATATTATTACTATTTTTATAGGTACAGGTTCTAGAGAAGATTGAAGATTCGACGAAGCGGTTTGGATTAGCGATCTCCAGACTTTGGTAGGTCCTCTTGAGTTCGAGGATGCTACATATATGATTCTGGCTTAGTAAATTAGATATAGATAGTAGATGTTGTCCCTAGCGTTTCATTTTAAACATTTGTTCAAGCGTTTGTAATAAGGTCGATTTGGCAAACTATTATTATTATTATGATTCTCTATTTCAATTGTTTAATTTATTGATATATGGTTGCTTAGTTTGAGCTATATTAGTATATCACTCTTATGCAGTTATATGAAGTCTATGTACACTTCAATAAGTGTTAAAAAGTTTTAAATTTTCCGCAAATTTAAGTGTATGATTATGATGAAAGCTAAGAAGAGGCTTGTCTGCGACCTCTTAGAGGTTAACTACGCCGGTCTCATCTGGGGTCTATATTCCTGGTGTGACAAAAAGTATGCTCACATGTAGTCTCACACACCTTGAATGTATGGATGAAGTTAATGAATGAAGATTGGGGATTGTAGGGTAGACACTCTTCGGGAGTAGAGATGAAGTGTCTAGAACATTCCCTACAATTCCAAAAGAACTCTAGTAATAAAAAGGGGGATTTTGGGGTGAATACTCTTCATGAGTTGAGATGATGTTTTAGTAGCAACCTCACTATTCCCAAGAGCTTTCTAAGATAGCTTGAAGGTTGGATGCCCTACGTGAGTTGAGATGTGGTGTTCAAAAGTAACATTTAAGGATAAGTACTCTTCATTAGTTGAGATGTGGTGTTAAATAGTTACCCCTTAACCTATTGTAAATGAATGTTTAAGACTCCGTGAGGGAGTTATTCTTAGCACCGAGAGGATTTGAAAAAATGGGTGGGTACACCGGGATTCCATGTCTAGATCTCATGGTCTATTTTGGTTAAAGCTAGCCCCCACAAATGAATGTAATGAACTAAGTCTTCTAAAGGGTGTACTAATTAGGGTAGGTGGTGGAATGGGACGCTATCTTTCCATTGCACAATTAAGCATTTGGAGGGAGTCTTGGTGTGTCCTTATATGAACATGTATGAAGGGGTCATTATATGATGTTAATGAAGCAATGTGACCTTATGTCTAATGTTAAGTAAGCATGTTAATGTTATGTCTTGTATGATGAAAGCTATGTGTATCATGAATCTGATGTGCCTAGTCTAAGGGAATTCCTAAGGAGCACTAGGGTGGCAGTAGTAGTATGGGATTCTACTTTCACATTGCACTAAGTGTAACTTGGGGGTTGTCTTTGAGGATGGTCTTTATGTGAAGTCTCTAAATGCATGTATGTTCTTCTAGTATCTTAGTAATCAATGTTGACTTGTGAAATGAGATGAAGCATTCTTATCTTTGGTAGTCTTAAGGATCAAGTAGGTGTGTATTGAAGAGATTGTATGCACGGTTTCTTCATGTCTCACCTTAGTGAGTCTTAGGATAACTTAGGATAGGAAAAGTCTATATGATGTGAGTTTACTATAAGATATGACTCTATGTGAAATTATGGAAGTTTTACTTTATGTGTTAAATGACGACTTATATGATGTTTTATGACTTGATTCATGAAGGTTTTATTAAAATAGCATGAAAGGTTTATCTCAACTAAAATGTCATCTTTTGCATGTTTTTTCATAATGGCATACTTAGTACAATGTTTCTACTAACCCCATACTCTTTTATATTCCAAAGTATAGGTGAAGGCAAGTGAAGGTTCTTAGGAGGTAAAAGCTTGGGAAGTTACATCTCTCAAGATTGGTATGTCTTCATATATCCGAGGACATAGTCTATCTTTCTTTGGTTTCTTCTTTTAAGACTTGTACAAGACTTAGTATGTTTTCTTTCAATGTAAAGGGTCGTGACCCTATGTTATTAAGATATGTGTTTAAGTTGGCTTGTGACAATGATACTTATTCCTGAGCTTTTATAAAGGAAGTTTCTTATTATTATTTTTGTGAAAAGTTTTAATTCCGCACTACTTTTCATACTTATATAATGAATGATAGTTAATAGGCTTGTACAAGACCTCCGAAGGGTCAAGTACGCCATGTGACGACTCAGAAGTGCCCTCTTCTTCTAGGGTGTACTTGAGGGTCGTTACAAAATGTTCATGTTGTAATGAAGCATCGCCGAACGATACTCTTCTACAAGATCATCGAACACCCATCACAAAATGGCTCATTTCATCTCTAGGATTGGACACCAAAGAAGGGACATATTTAGATAACCTAGTGAACTTCAACGAATATTTTTGGACACTCATACCTCCTTGACGAAGGTTTATGAACTCTTCCAATTTTGCCTCTCTTTTCTCCCTCGGGGAAGAACCTATCAAGAAATGCCCTTCTAAAGACTTCCCAGCTTATAGGACCAGCTCTCAAAGCCCTATTTTCCTTCTATTGGGTGTACCATGTTTGATCCACATACTTGAGTTGATATGCGGCTAGCTCGGCCTTCCCATTTTAACTCACTCCCATAGAATACAAGATCTTTTAGACCTCATCAAGAAATTCTTGGGGGTCTTCATTCACCTTAGACCCAAAGAACATTGGAGGGTTCATCTTTGTGAAGTACCTCAAGCGAGAAACCATGGTACTAAATTTTTTTATTCACACGGGGTCCAACTTCCTGAATTGCTTGAGTCGTCATGGCTTGAGCTTGAGTAGCTACGGCTTGAGCTTGAGTAGTCATATCTTGAGCCACGTTGATGAAATCCAACCTTATATCTTCATCCATCATAGTCGAAGGGTTGATCACTTCTTGATCGTATTCTTCTAGTTATGTTGCCTTAAGTGATCATGTTAGACTTTGACTTCATATTATGAATGTAGTGTTAGGTTAAGTCTTGGTTATTCCTACTTGACTTTATGAGTCTATGTGGAGTATATTAATGATGTTATGATGATATATTGGATGACTTGAAGATGTTAGTTTGTTTTAGAAGTGTTTCTAGAATGGCTTGTATTATGGGTTAAAAGTGAAGTATGTGATGTCTTGTCTTAGTTGACTTGTATCTCTTGCTTGATGTATATATGATAATGAGTATGTGATGTCTTGATATAGGATGTTATAACTCTTAGTCTTAAATAATAATATAAGTGGGACCTTAATGATAAGAAGTTCAATGTTATGTGGAACCTTGAACTTAGTGGCGAGGTTATGAATTGTGAAGTAGTTAGCCGTAATGGTATCCTTCATGTTATGAGTGATGGACTTAGGGATGGTTGGCTGGAACGGCATCATATCACACCTTAGGAAAATCGCTATGAGCTTCTTGTCGCTAAAGTGAGATATGCCCTAGTGGAACTTGCTTTAGTAGGGTGAATGTAAAGGGGGTCATGAACTAGATAAGGACCTATTTATATGAACCTTAATGTGAATTAATCTATGAGAACAAAGTCTAGCACCGAGTGAGTATGAGTAGGGTTAAGCGGATTTAGTTAAAGAACAGACTGAATGCTTAATACGCCCTTCATATTCCTTAACCATGTGCCTACATGGGATGTGTCCAAGTTCTACCATTGGCAAGTAGAACAACCTCATCGAAGTAGGATAGAACTTCGGATTCCATGTCTTGCTACCATGGTCTATGTCGGTTATTGCCTATTCTCATCATGTGGAATACCTATTAGCATTAGATAAGTTTATGAGGTTTAGGTGGTGGTATGAGACGCTATCTAGACATTGCACAATAGACTTTGAAGGTGTTATGTGGAGTTCCTAGGTCTTGTCCAAAGACCATTATGTGATCCATTATGTGAGTGTCTTATGTGATGCTTTATGTGAGTGTCTTAGGTGATGTATGAGTCTTAATGAACTAATGACTTATGTAGTAACTATGTAAATGGTTGAGTACCTAATCTAAAGTGATTTAAGCATTCCTTAGCTAAAGTGTGAGGAGGGCATGAAAGGATGGTTTCTTCATGTCTTATCTTTGGAAGTCTTGAGGATGACTCTAGTTAGGAAAGTTGGTTAATCTTGTTGACATGATCTAAACCTTAGGAAGTTTTAAGGGCTATTTAGGTATTATTGGAGAGGTCATTGTACTATGGACATATCTTCTTGATTTATCTAAGTAGGTCTTTTGATAGGCTTTGGAAGGAGAATGTCTTCTAATCTAAGTGTTGGTGTATTTAGTGAGAATGATTCTGTTTGAGGTAGTCTATAGAATCTCTTGTGTGTGTGTGATAGAGATTGTATGGGCGGTCGCTCCACACTCACTCAAGTGAACCTTGGAATTGACCTTTGGTAGAAGAATCTTACATTGATGTTTATGACTGTTTTCTAAGTATGTATGTGACTCATCGTAGGTAATCTTAAGTGTCTTTTAGGCACATCTAGAGAGGGTGTATGGGCGGTCTCTCTTTGTGTGACTTAAGTGAATCTTAGGATGACTTTAAGTGAGGGAATTACATGCTAGGAGATGTTAAAAGGGAGGGTTTGGACTTCACTGTAATAGTGAAGTTACAGTGAAGGGACTTCACTGTTACAGTGAAGTGAACTCACTGTAAAGTGAGCCTTTAAATGCTATTTTCGATTAAATGTTATCTTATGTGTTTCTTAATTGCTAAATGATGTTCTTATGTTTAATCTATGATTTCCAAATGAAAAGATGTATATTTCCAATAAAGTCCGTTTTCATGATTTTATGCATATAGCCATACTTAGTACATGTGGTTGTACTAATTCCATGATTTATTTTCTATCTATAGTCCTTGGTAGGTAAGGAGCTTTGGAGAAGAAGACTTGGGCTTAGAGGGATCGTCCGAGTAGAAGAGTTGAAGTATGTCCTCATTTGTATCGAGGGCATATATGTCATTTTATGTTTCTTTTATGAAGTATTGTAATAAGACTGTTATTTCTCTTTTCGTATTAAAGTACTCTTGTGTCTTAAGATGATGAGATTGAGACTTAGCATTTCTATTACTTTTATATGAAAGAGGTTTTTAAAAGACTATATTATGTTTTAGTGGAAAGTTTTAATTCCGCACTACTTTTCACTATGTATATGCAATGAATGATATGAATGAGGCCTGTCTTAGAACTCTGAGAGTTCGACGACGCCGGTCGCAATCCGAGATTACACCTTATCTTCTAGGGTATGGTCTCGGGTTGTGACACATACAAGATACATAAGTCTTGTACTACATAATCTTATGAAGATATGAGTCACTTAACGAACTATGAATGAAGCCTCATGGCTTGTATGTATAGACCCATAAGTCTAGCAGACGTTTAAAAATAAGTGAACCTAGGATGTATGTAATGAAATGAAGTAACACTAGAAGGGTTAAGTACGAGTGTAAAATACACTAAATGACCAAGTGCATTGGCATATGATGAAATGATTATTATGTAATGAAATGATGAAACCCTAGAAGGGTTAAGTAAGTGTGTGAAACACACAAATGGCCAAGTGCATTGGCATATGATAAAATGAACATTCACATAAAATGGGGTGAGTAATTATGAAGAGAAATTGTGCTAATGTTAATGAATGTGGTGACAACATGATATGAGGCTAATGTAAAAGATGAGAACAATCTCAAATGAGCCTAAGTAATTGTTACCAAAACGTACTCACCTATGAGAGTGTAAAGTTAATGAAGAGACCAGTATCTATGAACACTCTAATGAAAGTATTGAGATTAACACACTTAATACTAATGATAAGATGAGAAATCATCTATTGAGCTATGATGTCCTCATACTAGAAGCCAGCTTCCATGACGTATGAGTTGAATATAATGGAACTTTATACTGAGCACCGATAGACTAGCTATGAGTAGTGATGCCTTCTTTGGAGAAGGGGGGAGGTTCATGTAACTCTCATGAGATGAGACTGTCCGGCTTGCCGGGTATGGGTCTCCTTATATCTCTGGCTCACATGATCTATGTCGGTTAAAGATAAAGTTCCCAATGATTGAATGAGGCTAGCCTCAAATGATGCACATAATGAAATGAATGATACCAAAGGTGTTAGGATAGGATAATCAAGAGGTGAGATAGACTCAAGTAATGACACTAGGTTATTCTTGATCATTGCACAACAAACTTGATGAAAGTCTTAAACTACATCCTAGGTATAACTGGTGTTCACACTAGCCTATGAACGAAATGAAATGAAGTACGTATGAATGAATGAAGTAGACTCTGTGTTTGCTAATGAAGACTCCCTAGTTGAGGTCCCATATATTGAGCCCTCATTTTGGAAAGTCTTAACGTCTAGTCCATGATTCCAAGGTCTCATGGCATATGAATGAATGTTATAAAAGATGTGTGCTATATGCTATGTGATATCTGTTATGTGTAAGACATTATGTGTTGTGTGCAATATGATAAGTATGATGATGCATGTTACTCTCATGGCATGACTTTCCTAATCCAAATTTGGAAAGTTCACTAACTTTCCTAATCCCAGTTTGGCAAGTCCATTGACTTGACTTTCCATAATCATGTTTTTAGGAAATAGTTATTCTTCCTCATGCATGTCCTTGGTGTGTGCTTGCATATACCCATACTTAGTACAAGTGTGTACTAATCCCATAGAACTCTATATTTTTAGGTGCAGGGACAGGTGGACGCTAGAGTTTACAGGTTGACGTTGCAACTATCCCGATGTGGAGCTTTCATTCGGACATGGTAGGCCCTCATGCTTTCGAGGATGTCTACCGTTACTATCTAGATTAGATGTTGGCTTTAGATAGTGGAGCATGTTCCACTAGTGTTTCTTTCTGTTTTCATTTCAGACATTGTATTGGTGCCATTTTGGCAATTATACATTTATCACAGTATTGAACTGTTTCTTTTATTTGATTATATCTATTTTAGATGGTTGATTTTTGAATGCCCATTCATCAGTGTTAGTCCAGTTAATGGAGATAAAAAATCATCATATGCTAGTTGTTCTTATTTGCTATCTTGCATGGGAAAAGAGTCGGATCACTTATTATAACAAAAAGGAGGAAATCTATTAGTATGTCCATACCTATCTAGTTAAGCCCAAATCGACAAACTCTAAGATGTTATGAATAATGATATAACTTTATAGGTACCTTAAATTTACATGTTATTAGAGTTCATGTTTCATGTTGTTGTCAAGCTTCACTATTTATTTTCTATTTTGACCTTCAAAGGGCACCAAGCATTGAGTGCGATATAACACAAGCTAGTAATTAAGGCAAAGTTGACCTCGGCCTCTTACTCTAAAAGATGAGTTATTGTTTTTTGAGGATTTTCTTTTTCTATCTTGACTGCAGTATTTATATTGACATAGACAAAAGCCAAGTCCCAATAGTAGAACACCTATAAGAATCCATAGGAGATTGGAGAGAGTAGATGGGGAAATCAATTGCATGTGCTTTGAGGTAAGTAAGGAATATGAGCAGAACTATCCCACTTGTGACTTAACGCTTAAGACAATGTGTTTTCCTTATTATGGTAGAGTGGTTCTATAGGATATCTCGTAATTTACAAATATGGTTTGCTATATAATTATACATGATGCATGTTCTACAACTTATCTATTTGTATGTTAGTTTCCCTTTATGGATTACCTTCTCACAGGTTACCTGATGTCATAGAATGTTTACATAAAAGTGTTATCCGCTTTAGCGCACCCTTGTTTATTGTTATATGTTTTCATAAAACCTTTACCTTAAATGTTATGCATTGGCCTGGTTACATTCCACATGTCACTTGTCCATATTGTGTCGGTAATTCATGCTAATCATATGCAATGAGAAAAATTATGGCTCGTGGGTTATATGACTCATCACTTGTTTACATGTCGTATGCATCATTAACCATTTCTATGTATATTACATGCCTCGTAGACTACTTGCTTAAACATTTCAGGCCTTATAACTTTTCTAGCCATGTGTCATGTGTTCACTTGCTCATATTTCATAAGTATACTTATTGACATGTACTTCACCAATCCCTGCGATATAAAACACTTAATATATGTGATTTGGATTCCCTAGTTTATATTTCATATTGTCTACTTGCTTACATATTGTATATTTTGTAGCTTTAGTACTCATGCATCATGTGCTCAACTAGTCCTTTTCTTACATTCCTTATAGTTCATTCGCTCACACGCTACCCTATGAACCATATGCATGCTATATTATGCGCTCCCTTTTTGTGTTAATCTGCCTATGTGTCATACCCAATGTGACATATTTATTTGTACACTATGCCCTTCTGTGATTATTCACTTGAGTTTTGAACAATTTTGGAAAATGTTTACTTGTATCATTATGTAGTGAGGGTTTTGACAAGAAAAAGTTGGGCGTATATGTTAATAAAATCACAACCATAGAATAATAACTTAGCATAATGGCCTATTCGAAGGTGCAACATAAAACTTTAGAGTTAATATAAACAGCTATGCGTTCTAATAATACTCACATCTGAAAAGCGTCATGAGATAAAAGAGAAGGGAAAGTAGTGACCCTGATAGGTTAGGCCTATGATTTATGTGTCCGTTCCATATACAAAATAAAGGGAGATACTATGCTTATTCTTGATTGTTAAGGACCGGAAGCTAAGCTCAAAATGTGTAATCACCACTGAAGTATTATGGAAGGAATAAAATATAACATAAGATACTTGGGAATATAAGATGGTAGAGATCCTAAGTACCCCTCCTCATTCTAAACGCCAACATAAGGATCCGAGATCATGTGGTTTATATGATCATGAATCCTACTACAATTTGTTCATTTGATATGTCATTTGCATGTCTTATGTTTATGTATATTAAAGTCCTTATTTGTATGAGTTATACTTGTGTATATTCAGTGAATTACATGGTCAAGAAATTAAAGGGGTTTAATTTGTCATAGCATTATTTGATGAACCATATATATTGAGAATCATGCTAGACTTGACTATACGTGTCCTATTTATAATGGAAACTGTCGCAAGTCCTTAAATGAAATTCCAATTCAACCAAACTATCAGCTTCACCCATCTTTCGAGGACGAATGATTAAGAGAGGGAGGATGTATTATATGTGTACTAGTATATTTATAGGACACTTAAACATTTCCTTGTGATATGGTTATGGACTCGGTTTTCTATGCAACTAGTGACAATAGAATAGTTTAAAGTGAATTTTCTATATATTTTAATATGACCTGATGAAGTTGAAATAGATGGAAGTATTTAAACTAGAGATCATAAGGTGGTATTTGTGTCTAAAGTTTGAAGTGACATAGTGTATATAAGTTTTAAGTTATGTTAAAGTTATTAAGGTCTAGAAATGGAATAAAATATTGAGGTGCTTGCTTGCCTTCACTAAGCTAGTAGGTGACAAGTAGGTGCATCACCTACTTTGACTTATTGACCAGCCCAAAGGACCAAGTAGGTGCATTAACCTACAAAGACTCTTTTGACCATGTTATTGGGCCAAGTACGCTACACCTACTAGCATTAATCTGGCCCAAGTAGAATAGAAGAATAAAGGGAAAATGGGCAACCAAGGACGAATTATTCCAAGTCCACAAGTAATAATTTTAATGAAAAACTAGGTGCATCACCTACTTAGATTTTTTGTCTAAACTAAAGACACATATTGGCTGCAAATGAAGTATAATAAAGGTGGCAACATGCCCAATGTTATTAAGTCCAAAAAGACCCAAGTGAAATGTCCAAGTTGGTGGATCACCTACCTGACAAATTATGACCGAAAATGAGTGAGGAAGTCGATAAAAGCAGGTCCATTTAAAAGGTTTTGATATCAGATTTTTCCAACCATTTCTTTGACCAAAAACTGGTTTCTAGCGCTTTCTCTCTTCTCCTCTTAACTTCATACAATAACCATTAAATACTATTAGGGTTCTTGAATATTAGGGAGTTCAAGCTATTGGAAGGTACAATGTAAGACACGTTAAGGAAGACAACCTTTAGCTTGAAGAATCCAAGTCGTGGTAGTTCTGTCCAGCAAGGTAAGCTACTACAATTTTCTCCTTCTTTTGATTGAGTTAATTATGACACTTGGTGTTAGTGAGTTTTAAATTGTTACTTTTACATGGTATAATATTGGAGAGGATGTTCTGGTGATTAGTGCATGTTGGGATAGCCATGGACGGGAGTCCTCTTTAAAATAAGTTATGAGCTGTTTGAGTATTTTCAAAGTAAAGTTAGCTCTTCAAGTGCAGGTGATCAAAACCCATGATTCATATTGCTTTTATTACATTATTATGTTTATGAATTGTTTATTGTATGTTATGATAAGGGATATGACTGGATGTGCGGGAAGTTATGAAATGTTAAAGGACTTAAATATTGCAGGGAGTTTAGGGTAGGACCTGATACGAGGGTTGTACAATATATAGACGTGATTTAAGGGAAAGGGAACGAAGGAAAACATTGAATAGATAAATTGAATGCTTAATGCTTAGTTACTATTTTGGTGAGATCAAACAACTCGAATTGATTGATTAACTACTAATGCTAGTGTTACAACGTATTTTATTGTAGATTAGTAATATCAAGAGAATGAGATTAACTCATACTTCTTTAACTGTATAGCAAGGTTTGTATGTCAATTCAATTTCCTATTTCTTTGGCATGAATCCAACACTTGCATTACAAAAAATTAAGTTTTCTAAGTGTCTTTGGTAGTGAACTGATCCATAGTTGCAGTTCCTACTCTCAGAGCATTGAACTGAGTACTCTAATATGAGTTTGTTACTAAATGTACGTGCTTACTCTACCAAGTATTAGCATGCAAGTTTTAAACTTGTTTCATCGTGAAAATAGCCATGGCACGGATTTCCCATATATAAATCAAAATGATCCTAGATTGCACATGGTACATATGTTTATAAGTTGGATATACAATCTGCCTATATCATGCCAACTTACTTTAATTGTCTATAGATATGTCATTTTGTCACATGTTCATATGTTTCTCTTTCTTGGTTATTACTCCCATTGTGTTAGACTATAATGTTTCCTCACAAGATCACTACTTGCTATATTATACGTTCATATGTACTTACCTGGAATATGTCATCCTTAAGTCGAATCTGCGCACATTCTCCCTTTGTTTCACTTTCCTGCATACCTTGTATTTGATAATAGTTAGTGAGTATTCAACTATCATATATAGTTTAAATCTCTTAGTTGAATGTTAAATGTCTTCACTTGATATGTGCTTCAATTTGAGATGTCAAAATGCTTAATGAGTTATATAAGCTCCTAAGTATTACATGTTCATGTCACATTTGCTTCCCATGCCATTGATTATCGTAAGTCCATATTCATATGTCTTCAACTACTGGTCCATAGTTCCAAATCTAAATAAGGATTATGACCACCAAAACAACAATAAAAAATGAGTTATGAACATCAAAAGAACAATCTCAAAAGAGTTATGAACATCAAAACAACAATCTCAAAGATTAAAAAATCTAATTGAAGAAATATGTATATATGTGGGTGTTTGCTCAGGGGCGAAAGCCTAGCATGGGCCAATCCCAATTGGTATAAGAGGGTGGTAGCTCAGGGGTAAAAGCCTAGCATAGGCCGATCCCAATTTATGGAATTATGAGGACATCAGCCCAGGGGTTAAAATTACTAGCATGTGTCATCCTCTTCTGTTGCTGATCAGTTGGTCATTTGTATCATATGTCCTATAAAGATTATAAAGTAAAGAAGAGTATTGAAAAGAACGTAACATGCATGATTCCACAAGTACAAGCAAAAGTTGTCTCTAATCCTTATCTATTGGTATTTGGTTTCATTTGAGCTCTCATTTTACACATGGTTGTATTGTGCCTTACATATTCAATACATTCTTTCGTATTGACATCCTTTATTGTGGACGCTGCATTTCATGCTGCAAGTACATGTCTCAAAATTAGATCTCCCCAATAGAAGCACATGATACCCAGAGGTTATTGGTGAGCTCCACGTTGTTTCGGGGCTTCGCTGAGTCTTTACTATGCACATATTGATAGTGGTATATTCATGTATTCCAGTAGGGGTTTCGTAGACATTGTATATCTATCATCTATATTCATAATTTCACTTATCACATGTAGTGGTTCAGCTAGTCCCTCATCAGTAATTTGCATAGTAGTTTACTTTTTCTTCATAGGTCACTTGTAAAGCATGTGTTCCAAAGGTAGTTGTCCGCCTCACCTAGGGTTGGGGTGTGGAAAAAGTGGTATCAGAGCAGTTCGTCCTAATGAGTCTACAAAGTTGTGTCTAGTAGAGCCTTACATATGAATGTGTTGCGTGCAACATTTATGATTAGGGGGCTGCTAGGACATTTAGAAAAAGTTACCCTCCTTCATAATTTAGATCGTGCGATAAAGCAAAGTTAAGAAGTCAATTTCCACTTGCACCTGATCATGTTATTCATATTATGCTTAATATGGCTTTAAGGTTAGCGATAGTTAAAGTTTCAACATGTAGCATACAAAAAGGATCTTAATTTACCAAAATATTGACTACATTGAGCTCATTTTATTCGACCGTCCCACTCCACAAGGTATGTAAATTCTTTTATGATATATACATTTTAAGTTGCATTTTTACCATTTGTGTCACAGTTGTTTAATTGAGAAATATATAGTACATGCTTAAAAATGATTGGTTACCCAGTTACATATATGAGGTATAGCAATTCCAGGCACATCTTCTTAGGAGGTTGTAACCAACTCTTGAGTTTTATATTTCCTCCATACTTATAGGATGTATTCCTATAGAATACCCTCGTTCTTAGTCTTTGCTATTCACAGAATTTTCGGGATTACACGTTTACTTAAAATTGATGTTTTTGAATAAGTTACTTTTAATTGGAAGAAGGCAGCGACACAATCCGATCATTGAATGTATCTGTGCAATAGTGTTCCTAGATATACCCCTAATTGGTTGACAAGGCCCAAATTCTCACCATATATCATCCCGAATTTGTTGATATTTTATATGGTGTAGGCCAAAAACTTTGAATAAGTATTAATAACATTTGTATCCTTTTTATGGTTGTAAAACTTAGGGATAAGTGTGCCAATTTATGCAAATGATATATGTATGGTAGTTCCTATTATGATCTATGTGTTGGCTATAGAGAATTAGTATGTGACTAAAGGGTAAAGTTAACAAAAGGAAAGTTTATTTGCTAGAACTAAGTTGTGATTAGTCGGTTGTACATAATGGGATTTAGTACATGAAGCTACTAGGTTTGATTAAATGTTACTTGTTAGATAGGAAGCATGTGAGCATGAAGCTTGAATTACACGGGCCGAATATGTACGTACATCTTCTCGTTAGAAAGAGATGGGATATGTAAAATTACCTAAACATAGGAGTAGGGGTGATATGAGGATGCTATAGAGGAGTGAGATAGGTGGTTATGAGAGAGTGATTGCTAAGTGTATGAGGTAAAAAAAATTTCAACTCTTCAACCCTAGCGAGTTATAATGGGCACCTAGGAACAACTTTATGAACCTTTGTTACACAAAGTACTTAATTTAGTATCGATATAAGTCTTGAAAACAACAAGGAAAAAAGAGGTGAATTTAAGGTTACCTAGATAGAAGATGGGCCTAGTTCATCCACATTACTAGTACAAAATAGTAGTGGAACATTATATGTATTTATAGACTTACATATAATTGAATAGCGATATTAAAAGACTCATTTAATACATGCCTACAATTATTCATCAGTCCTAGTCCAGTTAAGGGAGATGAAAATTCATCATATGCTAGTTGTTCATATTTGCTATCTTGCATGGGAAAAGATTTGGAGCACTCTCACTTTGTAAGATCTGGAAAATTATTTAGGTGAAACTAGAGACTAAAATAGTTGTCATGATGGTCTAAGGTCCTAAAATGGTCTATAATTTGGTATTGATGCATTGTCTAAGAGTTTAAGTGAATTGGAAGTGAAACGTCAAGGGATGATTAAGACGTTCGACGACTAAGTCTCCTATGTGCCTCATATATGGTTTTATGTGTTTATGTGTGATTCATAAGGTTAAAGGTAATTATATGAGTTATTATGGTGTATATAGGCAGTGTGTCAAGTTTTGTGAAGTTTGGAGGTAAAACGTCCAAGAACGTCCATGACATTTGAAAGGTTTGCCTTGAAACGACCTTGTGTGTCTATGCATGTTTCATTGAGTTTTACGTGTTCATTTTGGATGAAATTGATAGACACTTAGGTGTGGGGAAGCAGAGGCCAAAGACCAGCCTCAGTCCCAGACCATAGACCAGCAGGATGGTCCGTTGGTCAAGGGACGGGCCGTCAATCTGTCTCTGCGCAGGTTCACTATAAGTTCAAGGGGTGAATTGGTAAATTCACCCCACGTCCAAATAAGACTTTGAGCGGTTACTTAGGTATTTTGGGTATATTAAACATGTTTATAAGCCTAAAACACTTAGAAGATTTCATTCTTCAAAATCAAAACCCAAATTCGCTTAGAAATTCCCTAGAACTCCATTGGAGCCAAAACTCAAGGAAGGGCTTGGATTGGAGAATTTAGTGGAGATTATTCATCAAATTTAAGAATTATATTCATTGAGGTATGATATTTTATCCTTGAAACTCTATTCATCAAGGAGCCCAACTTTCAAAGATGTTTTCTAAAGTTTTCAAAGATGAATTTTCCAATTTCATAATCTATGCATGGCTTCTTGAATTAAATGATTTTAAGCATTGAATATTGATCGAATTGTTGTTAATTAGATGATATTAACTCTATTAACATATGAACTCATGTAATTGATGAACCCTAGTTTTTGACTACTTTATGAGTTAAGTAATATTGATCTAATGCTTATGAATTCTAGTGTAGTTTTCTATGTGCTATTGATTGATGTAATAATTGTATTGAATTGATATCTAGGTTTTCTTAGATTGATGAATCTATATTGAATTGACCTAGTTTCATTGAGTATCATAGTTTTTATATTGAATTGATGTTCATGGCCATGGGAAAGGGCCTTATGGTATTGAATTGGATGGTTTAGCATTGGAGTGAAGTGTTGAGGATGGAGTAGTGGTACGCTGCCCTAATTCCCTTTATTTTATGTTAATTAGACTTCAATTATGTTTTGATCGGTATGGTCCACTTTGTACTTTACTTGCAATTGATGTGGCCTTGTCGGCGTTACTTTATGTATTATGATGATCATGGCCTTGTCGGCAACTACTTGAAGTATTATGATGATTATTTGAATTTCGATAATGTCTATCTACATTATAAGTAATGTTAAAGTATATGTGTTCTTCTATTGATGCTATTTAGATGATCATGTTAGACTATGAATATGGCTTTATGTGTATAGTCTTAGGGTTGTTGCATGGTTATTCCTATTTGACTATATGAGTCTATGATAGTCATATTGATGATGATATGGTAGTGTATAGGTTGACTTAAAGATGATAATGGTTATTTCTATGTGTTTCTAGAATGACATGTAATATGTGTTAAAGTGAAGTATGTTGTGTCTTGTCTTGGTTGACTTGTGTCCCATACTTGATGCATGTATGAATGTGAATATGAGATGTCTTGACTTAGGATGCTAAAGCCTCTTAGTCTTGTATGTATGAATGACATGAGACCTTAAATGATGTAAAGACGATCCTTTATGTGAAACCTTGAACCTAGTGGTAAGGTTATGAATGTTGAAGTCGAAAGCCGTAATGGTATCCTTCAAATAAAGAAATGATAGACTTAAGGTTGGTTGGCTGGAACGGTATCATATCAATCCTTAGGAATGTAATTATGAGCTTCTTGTCGCCATTGTAAGGTATCCCTAGTGGACCTCTTTGGTAGGGTAAATGTGATTGGGTTATGAACTAGATATGGAACCCCTTTATATGAACTTTTAATGTGATTTACTCTATGAGAACAAAGGATATCACCGAGTGAGTATGGTAAGGTAAGTAGTTCTAGTTAAAGAATGAGACTAGAGTACAAAGCACGCCCTTCATATTCCTTAACCATGTGCCTACATAGGATGTGTCCAATTTCTACCATTGGCAAGTGGAACACCCTTATCGGAGTAGGTTAGAACTTTGGATTCCATGTCTAGCTATCATGGTCTATGTAGGTAATTGCCTATTCTCATCATATGGGATACCTACTAGCATTAGAGAAGTTCTATGAAGTTTAGGTCGTGGTGTAGGAAATTATCTAGACATTGAACAATAGGCTTTGAAGGTGTTAGTTAGAGTCCCTAGGTCTTGTCCAAGACCATTACTTGAATGTCTTTATGTGATGAATGAGTATTAAATGAACTAATGAATGTAATGACTTAAGTTGAGAAAGCATGTTAAATGAATAATTACTTACCTAGAGTAGTTAAGGGTTGTCTAGTTAAGTTATGAAGGGGGAATACGAATGGTCACTTCGTATCTTACCTAGATAAGCCTTAAGAATGACTCTAGTTGGGGAAGATGTTGATTATTTGGACATGATCTAAATCTTAGGTAGTCTTAGGGTTATTTAGGTAATCTTGAAGAGGTCAATTATGGACGTTATCTTCTTGATTTACTTAAGTAGGTCTTTTGATAGCCTTTGGAAGTAGAATGTCATACTATCTATGTTTGATTTCTTGTAAGTATGTGTTGATTTAATTATAGATGGTATTAAGGATCATTTAGGTGTGCCTAGAGAGGGTGTATGGGCGGTCTCTCTTTGTCTTACTTAAGTAAGTCTTAAGATAGCTTTTAGTGATGGAGCTACATGCTAGGAAGTTTCTAAAGGGAAGGGAAGGCATTTCACTGTATTATGATTATGTGTTTGTAAGTTGATAAATGTTATTCTTATGATTATATTATGACATTTAAATGAAAAGATGCATATTTCTAATAAATGTTCGTTTTCATGATTTTATGCATAATGCCATAGTTAGTACAAGTGTTTGTACTAATTCCATACATTTTGTTATTTCTAAAGATGTAGGTGAAAGGTGAGAAGGATCGTGAAGCAGAGCTTGGATTAGAGTCATTCAAGCAAAGTGAAGTATGTCCTCAATTGGCTCGAGCGCATATATAGATGTCTTTTATTTCCTTTGAAGTATTGTAATAGACTAAGTATTTCTATATGTTGAAGTATGGGTCATGTCCCAAGTATTCTCATGTCTAAGTTTGATGAGATTGAGACTTAGTATTTCCTATGATTTCTAATGAAAGATGTTATTAAAGATATTCTAATGTTTTGTGAAAAGTTTTAATTCCGCACTATTTTTCATTATGTTTATTCTATGAACGATACAAAAAAGGCTTGTATAAGACCTCCGAGAGGTCAAGTACGCCAGTTCCAATCCGAGATTGGCCCTAACTTCTTGGGTGTGATTTCGGGATGTGACAATCTTGGTATCAGATCATAGTTTATGAAAGTAGTCTTAGGAATCAAAAAGTCTCATCAAGTCACGTCTAGTAGAGTCTTGACCATCGGTGTGAGACGCGACACATGTATGGGCAAGAGGCTATAGGACGATAGAGTTTCCCTTCTTTTCTAGTCCTATGTCATTCCGTAGAGTAAAACTTATAAGTACTCTTTTCTTATTGTTTTCCTTGTGTTTCTAGGAAGATGAATACGAGGAGGACACCGTCTAGGAGAGTTGAGTAGAATGATGTGCATGAGGAGATTCCTCCTCAAGTTGATCAAGTTCGTCAAGGTGCTCAAGGTGATCAAGTCCATATTGTGGAAGGAGGTAATGATGTTCCGGTGGTTCCCTCCGAGTTGAGTAATAGTGATATTAGAGAGTCTTTGCTTGCTTTGGCCCGAGACGTGACTACTCAAGCGAATTTGAGTATGGTGCCTAGGGTAAATGTTGTGGAGAGCACTATGACATCTAGGTTGAGAGACTTTGTGAGGATGAATCCTCCTATCTTTCTTGGCTCTAAGGTGGGAGAGGATCCCCAAGAGTTTCTTGATGGTGTGTACAAAGTGTTGAGTGCTATGGGGGTTACATCTAGGGAGAAGACGGAGTTATCTTCATATCAATTGTGGTACACTCAATGGAAGGATAATAGGCCGGTTGAGTCGGGTCCTATTGAGTGGAAAGAATTTAAGGAAGCTATTCTTTGAAAGTACTTTCCGCGTGAGAGGAGAGAAGTTAAGGTAGAGGAGTTTATAAATCTCAAGCAAGTAATATGAGCATTGAGGAATACTCTTTGAAGTTCTCTATGTTATCTAGATATGCCCCATCCCTCGTGTCTAATCCGAGGGATGAGATGAGTCATTTTGTGACCGGGGTCTCCGATGTAGTGAGGGAAGAATGCTGTACGGCCATGCTACATGATGATATGACCCTAGCTAGACTCATGGTGTATGCGCAATCAATTGAGGAGTCTAAACTTGGAAGGATTGCTAGGCACTTGAAGAGGAGTGGTTCAAGTGATCAAGGTCAACCTAGGTTCAAGAAGAGGGCTCAAAACCAAGAAGAACCTAGGAGTGCTAAGGTGAAATTGGAGATAAGAGGTGGTTCTCAAAATGGAAAACCTACGTGTGTCACTTGTGTAAACAGGAACTATGGGGAATGCCTAAAGGGTACCGGGAGTTGCTTTGGTTGTGGTAAATAAGGACACAAGGTGAGAGATTTTCCTACCATTGCTTATAGAGGAAGAGAGGGTAAGAAAGTTGTTCCTAATGTTCCAAAGGAAGATGCTCCAACTAAGAGGCGTTTCTATGCACTCCGGACTAGAGGAGAAAAGCCGGATGAGGATGAGGAATGATGGTAAGTTCTTGTATTTATCTTTAGTGTTGAGTTCCTTCTATGTGGGGGAGTATTGTGAGTAAAGGAGTTTTGATTGATTATTTCATCTCTTCTATTCAACTCAAGCTTGAGAGTAGAAAGCCATATAAGTATGTTGCATGTTGCATTGTGTGTAGGGGTCTTGTTGAAATTGAATTTCATTGATTCCTTGCATTGTGCATTTGATGAAGTTATGATTATGTGGAAAAATGTGTTTATATGATTTTATATTGCATATTATCATATTTCCATCATGAATTTCCTAAAAGTTACATTTTCGGAAAAATTGCATAAATCACTGTAAAGGTGGATGCCAGTTCACTGTAAGAATTTTAAGATTTTGACTAATTCATTCTTTGGTCTAAAATTGTTGCAATGTGGTTATAACTGATGTATATGAGAATGATATTGAATATAAAATGTGTTTTTGCTATTTTGAATGAAGCATGTGAGTTTTATAACATGATGAGTTGTAGATTTGAATCTAGTTTCTTGTTTGTAACAACCCTAAAAATGGATAAGATAAGTAATGCTTAATGTGTCAAGAATGCCTACGATTAGACCAGGGTTCACATGGATTGATGCGCGTAGAACCAGACCTCGGAACCCTTGCTACAGCCAAGCCAACTAATTGTGGGAGTTAGTTGAGCTTGGAAAGGTTGGGTCCAACCATGTAGGGCTCTGGAATACGAAGATTTACTCGAAGGAGTCTTTACCGCACTTAAAAAGGGGAAATCTTAGGTTTGAAGGGTCTAGGAGTAAAATGGTCTTTTTCCTGTCTAAGGGTAGTATCGTAATTACCCTAAATATATAATTAATTATATAATTAATAAGGTGGAAGGGCAATTTGGGGAGAGAAGGCCGAAATTGGGCTCTTGTAGTGAAGTCTTGCTCCACCCGGGTTCGAACCTAGGTGGAAGCAATGAATTAATGTGATTTTTATTTACTCTATTGAATTAATCTAAATTATTAATAATTATTATTCATTAGCTGATTTAAAATAAAATAAAAATCAGATTTTTATTAAATAAACAAAACCCTATTGACTAAGTCCTAAAACTAGACTCCTAAGCCTCCTACAACTCCCACTCTCTCACGTTTATCTCTCCACTCTCACGCTCAATCTCTCTTCTTCTTTCTCACGAAATTTCTCTGCCAAAATAAGATACAAAAGCAGAAAAATAAACCAAGTTCTTCACAGTTGAAGAACTCACACGAAATCACAAGAAAACAAACGTTAATCGCACACTAGGCTAAAGGAGGTTGTCATTCGAGCGGAGTTGACATTGAGGAGGCTTAGACGTGTTCTTGGGTGAAGTTTTTGGGCATCAATTCAAAGGTTTGACGTCAAAAAGGTATGGGTTTTCTTCTCTCTTGGTCCCTTTCCCAAGAGACCCCTTAAGGTTCATATTATTCATCCGAAAACTAGGATTGTTTCCCTTTTGCATGCCCCTGTCACTAGCTCCTACTGGATCGTAGGTTGGGTAAGATTGATGGTAGATTTATATGTATGTTATATTTTCGTGATGAATATGATTATGTTTGTGTACTTGAAATCGTATGAAAGACAACCATGTATTCGAAATTATGTGCAAGTGTGTGCGTGTGCAAGTAAGTTATAGTGAATGAGGTTTTCGGGTTAAGGCTCCAAATTTGATAATGTTTTGGTTGTCATTTTACGTGCATAAACCTATGTAAATCGTGATGTTCAATAAAATGAAAGTGTGGCTGATTTGAGTACAAATCTTTTGGCTAAACGAATCTATGAAAAATGCACCCCAAAAAGTGTTAAATGATCTATGAATATCCCTAAGATTTCATGTGAAAATGTTGGTGAAAATAAGCTAAAAAAATGACTAAATTTCCAGCAAACTTACAAGTTTGGTTTAGGCTAAATAATGATGAATAAATTTGGAAATTTATTTGAGTGTAAAGGGATGAGGCCACCAGGATTCGAACTTGTGACCTCACCCGCGAATCTGCCTTAAAAACGTGAAAAAAGAATGGGGGTCTGGGGATTCGATATCGAGTACTGTCTGTAAGGTGAAGTACAAATAAAAACAATTAATGAATAAGAGGAGTGGGGTTCGAACCCACAACCTCTCAATCATAAGTTAAGGAAGGCGAATTAAAAAGAAAAGTGAGGCGTGGGAATTGAACCCACGACCTCTAGGCGAAAAGGGGAGAAATAAAAAGAAAATAAAGTGAGGCTGTGGGGGTTCGATCCCACAACGTCACTGCCAACGCTGAAATAGTCAACATTTAAAAGAAATTAAAATAAGGAGGCTGTGGGGGTTCGACCCCACAACCTCTCAGTCCCAAACGAGTAAAAGAAAAATAAAGGGAGGATGTGGGGGTTTGATCCCATAACCTCATGGTTAATGCGAAATAGACAAGGAAAATAAATAGGAAAATAAAAGGGGGCTGTGGGGGTTCGAACCCACAACCCCTCGGCCATGGGAGAGAGTTTCTAAAGAAAAGGAACTAAAAAGAAACGTTGATGTTGGGGCTCGATCTAGGGTCCCCATGTCATGTGGACCAAAAATAAAATAAATGAAAAATGTAAAGTGTTGTGCAAGGGATTTGAAACAGGGTTTCCTTGCCCAAATTTCGTATTGATACATAAGTCATACGTGAATTAAATATTCAAGAATAGTGCCATCTACTTAGATCGAAATCGAGATCTTGGCATATATACAAGATGCATAAGTCTTGTACTACATAATCTTAGGAAGATATGAGTCACCTAACAAACTATGAATGAAGATGGCTTGTATGTATAGACCCATAAGTCTAACATACGTTCAAAAATAAGTGAACCTAAGATGTATGTAATGAAATGATGTAACCCTAGAAGGGTTAAGTACGAATGTGAAATACACTAAATGGCCAAGAGCGTTGGCATACGATGAAATGATTATTATATAATGAAACGATGAAACCCTAGAATGGTTAAGTAAGAGTGTGAAACACACAAATGGCCAAGTGCATTGGCATATGATGGAATGAACATTCACGTAAAATGGGGTGAGTAATTATGAAGAGGAAATGAGCTAATGTTAATGAATGTGGTGACAACATGATATGAGCCTAATGTAAAAGATGAGAACAATCTCAAATGAGCCTAAGTAAATGTTACCAAAACGTACTCACCTATGAGAGTGTAAAGTTAATGAAGAGACCAGTCTCTATGAACACTCTAATGAAAGTATTGAGATTAACACACTTAATACTAATGATGAGATGAGAAATAATCTATTGAGCTATGATGTCCTCATACTAGAAGCCAGCTTCCATGACGTATGAGTTGAATGTAATGGAACTTTATACTGAGCACCGATAGACTATCTATGAGCGGTGATGCCTTCTTTCGGGAAGGGCGGAGGTTCACGTAACTCTCATGAGATGAGACTGTCCGGCATGCCGGGTATGGGTCTCCTTATATCTCCTAGTCTTCGAACCTAAACTGCCAATATAGGGATCTGGCAGGGTTAAATTCCCATGTACGCTATCATGTTTTGGGTCACTTTGGCCAGTGATTCTACCTCTTTTCAGTGTGGGGGAGACACTGGATTTCATGATGCTCACATGATCTATGTCGGATAAAGTTAAAGTTCCCAATGAATGAACGAGGCCAGCCTCAAATGATGCACATAATGAAATAAATGATACCAAAGGTGTTAGGATATCATAATCAAGAGGTGAGCTAGACTCAAGTAATGACACTAGTTTATTCTTGATAATTGCACAACAAACCCGATAAAAGTCTTAAACTACATCCTAGGTATAGCTGGTGTTCACACTAGCCTATGAATGAAATGAAATGAAGTACGTATGAATGAATGAAGCAGACTCTGTGTTTGCTAATGAAGACTCCCTAGTTGAGGTCCCATATGTTGAGCCCTCATTTTGGAAAGTCTTAATGTCAAGTCCATGATTCCAAGGTATCATGGCATATGAATGAATATTATAAAAGATGTTATGTGCTATATGCAATATGATATGTGCTATGTGTAAGATGTTATATGCTGTGTGCAATATGATAAGTATGATGATGCATGTTACTCTCATGGAATGACTTTCCTAATCCAAATTTGGAAAGCTCACTGACTTTCCTAATCCAAATTTGGAAAGCTCACTGACTATCCTAATCCAAATTTGGAAAGTTCACTAACTTTCCTAATCCCAATTTGGCAAGTCCACTGACTTGACTTTCCATAATCATGTTGTTAGGAAAGAGCCATTCTTACTCATGCATGTCCTTGGTGTGTGCTTGCGTATACCCATACTTAGTACAAGTGTGTACTAATCCCATACAACTCTATATTTTTAGGTGCAGGGACAGGTGGACGCTAGAGTTTACAGGTTGACGTTGCAGCTATCCAGACGTGGAGCTTTCATCCGGACTTGGTAGGCCCTCATTCTTTCGAGGATGTCTACCGTTATTATCTAGCTTAGATGTAGGCTTTAGCTAGTGGAGCATGTTCCACTAGTGTTTCTTTCCACTTTCATTTCAGACTTTGTATTGGTGCTGTTTTGGAAAAAATACGTTTAATGCAATTACGAATTGTTTTTTTCATTTGATTATCTCTATATTAGATGGTTGATTTGTGAACGCCTATGATGTTAAGTTTAAAATGTTTAGTATGAAATAAGAAAACAAAAAGTTCAAATTTTCTGCTAAGTTAACCTAGATGAAGTAAGAATGACGTATGTAGGCTTGTATGCGACCTCTGAGAGGTCAACGACGCCGGTCTCGTCTGGGGTCTAGATTCCGGTCGTGACATTATTGTGTTGTGAAACACTTGATTATGTGAAATTGATGTTCTCTTAGATGTTTGTATTGTATGATTTGTTATATAGTATGGTCATGAGTTGCTAATTGAATCTCTATTCTTGGAAGTGTTCGTAGAGTGGCAAGTGGCATTCGAGGACGAATGTTGTCCAAGTGGGTGAGAATGTAAGATCACGAAAATGACTTAGGTGAAGACAGAGCCTAACATGGTTGTCATGATTGTATAAGGTACTAAAATAGTCTATAATGTGGTATTGAGGCAGTTTCTAAGAGTTTAGGTTAATTGGAACTGAAACGTCAAGGGATGACTAAGACGTTCGATGACTAAGTCACCTATGTGCCTCATATGTGATTTTATGTGTTTATGTGTGATTCATGAGGTTATAAGGTAATTATATGAGTCATTATGGTGTATATAGTCAGTGTGTCAAGTTTTATGAAGTTTGGAGATCAAACGTCAAAGAACGTCCATGACGTTCGAAAGGTTTGCCTTGAAACGACCTTCTGTGTCTATGCATGTTTAGTTGAGTTTTACGTGTTTTTTTGGATTAAATTGATGTGGTAGGTCCTAAACTCATATACAAGAATTTTTGGGTTGGAAACGTCTGGGAAATCATCCCCAAGGACCATCCAAGGGTCCTTGAGGAAGGACCCATGCTGGTGACGAAGACTGCCCAAGACAACCCAAACCACGGAGGCAATCGACGGCCGATGGGTCAGTCGATGCCCCGTAGGTGAGGTATCGTCGATGTACACTTAGGCTTGGGGAAGGAGAGGCCAAAGAACAGCCTCAGTCCCAGACCACGGACCAGCAGGATGGTCCGTTGGTCAAGGGATGGGCCGTCGATGGTCCTTCCATTGATGGGTCTGTCTCTGTGCAGGTTCACTCTAAGTTCAAGAGGTGAATTGGTAAATTCACCCCACGTCCAAATAAGAATTTGGAAGGTTACTTAGGGGTATTTTGGGTATTTTAAACATGTTTATAAGCCTAAAAAGCTTAGAAGATTTCATTCTTCAAAATCAAAACCCAAATTCCCTTAGAAATTCCCTAGAACTCCATTGGAGCCAAAAATCAAAGAAGGGCTTGGATTGGGGAATTGAGTGGAGATTCTTCATCAAATTGAAGAATTAGCTTCATTGAGGTATGATTTTTGATCCTTGAAACTCTATTCATCAAGGAGCCTAACTTTCAAAGATGTTTTCTAAAGTTTTCAAAGATGAATTGTCCAATTTCATGATCTATGCATGGGTTCTTGTATTAAAGGTTTTTAACCATTTAACATAGATTGAATTGTTTTTAATTAGATGATTTTAACTCAATTAACCTATGAACCCATGTAATTTATGAACCCTAGTTTTTGACTACTGTATGGGTTAAGTAATATTGATCTAATGCTTATGAATTCTAGTGTAGTTTTCTATAGGCTATTCATTGCTGTAATAATTGTATTGAATTGATATCTAGGTTGTCTTAGATTGATGAATCTATATTGAATTGACCTAATTTCATTGAGTATCATAGTTTTTATATTGAATTGATGTTCATGGCCATGGTAAGGGCCTTATGGTATTGAATTGGATGGTTTAGCATTGGAGTGAAGTGTTGAGGATGGAGTGGTGGTAAGCTGCCTTAATTACCTTTATTTTATGTTAATTAGACTTCAATTATTTTGTGATTGTTATGGTCCACTAATGGTGGCGGTGTTATGTGCTTTACTTGCAATTGATGTAGCCTTGTCGGCGTTACTTTATGTATTATGATGATCATGGCCTTGTCTGTAACTACTTGAAGTATTATAATGATCATGTGAAGTTGGATAATGTCTATATACATGATAAGTAATGTGAAATTATATGTGTTCTTCTATTGATGTTATTTAGGTGATCATGTTATACTATGAATATGACTTTATGTGTATAGTCTTAGGGTTGATGCATGATTATTCCTACTTGACTATATGAGTCTATGATGGTCATATTGATGATGGTATGGTAGTGTATAGGATGACTTAAAGATGATAATGGTTATTTCTATGTGTTTATAGAATGACATATAATATATGTTAAAGTGAAGTATCCTGTGTCTTGTCTTGGTTGACTTGTGTCCCTTACTTGATGCATGTATGAATGTGAATATGAGATGTATTGACTTAGGATGCTAAAGCCTCTTTGTCTTGTATGTATGAATGACATGAGACCTTAAATGATGTTAAGAGGGTCCTTTATGTGAAACCTTGAACCTAGTGTAAGGTTATGAATGTTGAAGTCGAAAGCCCTAATGGTATCCTTCAAGTAAAGGAATGATAGATTTAAGGTTGGTTGGCTGGAACGACATCACATCAATCCTTAGGAATGTCATTATGAGATTCTTGTCTCCATTGTAAGGCAGCCCTAGTGACCTCTTTGGTAGGGTAAATGTGATTGGGTTATGAACTAGATATGGAACCCCTTTATATGAACCTTTAATGTAATTTACTCTATGAGAACAAAGGCTATCACCGAGTGAGTATGGTAAGGGAAGTAGTTCTAGTTAAAGAATGAGTCTAGAGTACAAATCACGCCCTTCATATTCCTTAACCGTGAGCCTACATGGGATGTGTCCAAGTTCTACCATTGGCAAGTGGAAAACCGTCATCGGAGTAGGTTAGAACTCCGGATTCCATGTCTATCTATCATGGTCTATGTCGGTTATTGCCTATTCTTATCATATGGGATACCTACTAGTATTAGAGAAATTCTATGAAGTTTAGGTGGGGGTATGAGACACTATCTAGACACTGCACAATAGGCTTTGAAGGTGTTAGTTAGAGTCCCTAGGTCTTGTCCAAGACCATTACTTGAATGTCTTTATGTGATGAATGAGTCTTAAATGAACTAATGAATGTAATGACTTAAGTTGAGAAAGCATGTTAAATGAACAAGTACTTACCTAGAGTAGTTAAGGGTTGTCTAGTTAAGGTGTGAAGATGGCATAGGAATGGTCACTTCGTATCTTACCTAGATAAGTCTTAAGAATGACTCTAGTTGGGGAAGATGTTGATTATTTGGACATGATCTAAATCTTTGGTAGTCTTAAGGATTATTTAGGTAATCTTGAAGAGGTCAATCATGGACGTTATCTTCTTGATTTACTTGAGTAAGTCTTTTGATAGCCTTTGGAAGGAGAATGTCATATTATCTATGTTTGATGTCTTGTAAGTGTGTCTTGATCTCATTATAGGTAGTCTTAAGGATCATTTAGGTGTGCCTAGAGAAGGTGTATGGGTGGTCTCTCTTTGTCTTACTTAAGTGAGTCTTAGGATAGCTTTTAGTGATAGAACTACATGCTAGGAAGTGTCTAAAAGAAACAGAAGGCACTTCACTGTAACACTGAAGCAATTCACTGTACAGTGAGTTGAGGTTACTGTAATGTTGCTTCAAAAATGCTATAAATTGCTTAAATGTTATCTTATGTGTTTCTAAGTTGATAAATGTTATTCTTATGATTATATTATGATATTTAAATAAAAAGATGCATGTTTCTAATAAATGTCCGTTTTCATGATTTTATGCATAATGACATACTTAGTACAAGTGTTTGTACTAATTCCATACATTTTGTTATCTCTAAAGGTGTAGGTGAAAGGTGAGACGGATCGTGAAGGAGAGCTTGGATTCTAGAGTCATTCAAGCAAAGTGAAGTACGTCCTCAATTGACTTGAGGACATATATAGATGTCTTTTATTTCCTTTGAAGTATTGTAATAGACTAAGTATTTCTATATGTTGAAGTATGGGTCGTGTCCCA
>JABWTJ010001013.1:0-128548 GCA_016801875.1 Solanum sitiens
TTAAAACTTTTCACGATAATAATAATAAAAGGAGTCTTTTCATAAATACTAAGAAATCTTATCGTCACAAGCCAACTTAAAGACACGACTTAGAATCTTAGGGACACGGCCCTTTACAATAAAGTAAATACATTTTTTAAGTCTTAATAAGGAAACTAAGAAACATAAAAACTATCTCCTCGAATATATGAGGACATACCCAAGACTTGAGAGGTAGAATTCCCAAGCTCCAACTTCAATCCTCCAAAGGCTTCCAACCTATACTCATAAGGTATAAAAAGTATGGGGTTAGTACAACAATGTACTAAGTATGGCATATGCAAAAACATGCAAAAAGGGCATTTTAGTAAAGATAGCTTTTTATGCAATTCAATTATAACCTTCATGAATCTAGAAGCAAACCCACATAAGAATCAACAATTAACACTTTATGGCTATCTTACCAAACTTAAGGTAAACAAAAGAAACATTTCAATTAACTTTGCCAAACTTGCAATAAAATTGAATAAGGCATCATAGTGAATATTTTGAATTCTTACCATGAAGACCTTACAGTGAATGGCACGGTCCAAGTTATATGAACCCTTTTCCTTTGAAGTTGCCCTAACCCAAGGTTATTCTAAGACTCCCTAAGGTGAACCAAGAAGGGACTCTCACTACACCTCCCTTCAAGGCACACCAAAATGACCCTTAAAACTACCTAATCTTAGGCTTACTTCGTTAGAAATAAAATCCACGCCCTTGGCTAACATATGCAAAACACTCATAGAAATATAGGTCATACCAAGTGCAATGTGAGAGTAGCATCCCATACTACCACTACCACTTAGTACTCCTAATGGATTCCATTTACTCAAGTACTCCACAATAATCCTCCATAACACTACACCATGGTACTCATTCACACGGATTTCATGAAGGTACTCTTCTTCCATACTAGGTATAGGTCACACCAAGTGCAATGTGAGAATAGCATCCCATACTACTACTTCCACTCAATGCTCCTACATTGGTAACTAATGTGGATTGAGCACTTCACGACATACATACTCAATTTCAACAATACACAAGATAATTAGTTGCAAATCAATTCTTTTGTGGGAGTTAGCTTAACCGACAAAGACCATGAGAGCTAGACATGGAATCCCGATATTAACCCCTATCGGATGAGGGATCCTTACTTGCCTAGTGTAAGGTCATGCTTCTTAGCGTTTACATGGCTTTTCCAATAGCTACACCTATGCAGGCACATAGTTAAGGGATAAGGAGATTGTTACTAAGTAACTCACTCTCTACTAACGAGGAGTACTCATCTGAAGAGGTACTTTGGATTACAACATCTCAACTAACGAAGTGCAATCCACCTCCCCTTCATATCCTCTCGGTTCTAAGCATAACTCAACAAGGATTTTTCAACATAATAGTCTATCTTAGAAAGCTCACTAGGAAATGGAGAGGTTGTTACTAGACACTACATCTCAACTCACGAAGTGTGTCCACCTCAAGATTTCCCCTTTTTGCTCAACTTGACATAATACAAATCTTAAAGGAGTGTGTGTGTACATGTGCACACCTTGAAAATAAGCATCATTTCATTATCATCAAGTTCTACTCATACTTTAACCTTGATTCATCAAGCTACACACTCTACATACTTCTTATAATCATATACTTCATTTAGACATAAACTAGGTCAAACATGCAATTCAAGCTACATCAAACACGACACAAGGACCATTTCCAATATATATCTTCATTTCACATATTAGACCTTCAAGATCACATACTCAAACCATACTAAGTAACATCAAGTTCATCAATTAGCACCGCCACCCATAAGGTGGACCATACCACTCAAATAGCAATTCATAATAAGAATTATACAATGAGATTAACTCATCAACAAATCAAACCATCATTACCCATAAGCAATTTATCAATATTTCACCATATTAAGGCCCTTAAGGCAGTAGCTACAACAACACGACAAATACAAGAAGACCCAAGTTCATACCCTACTCAAATCATTCTCACATAACCCATTTTCAAGTCAAAAATTGAAGTATGCATAAACAAGAGTTTCATGGAGTTTTAACATCAAAATCATCTATTCAAACCAAGATAAATACATTTAAACCATTAGAACTTAGTTACAAGAAGACCCATAATAGAAATCAAAGTTTAGAAGAAGTTGAGTTTAAAACCCTTTTTTGAAAACCATTTTGGAAGTTGGCTTCTTGAATGGAAAGGTATTCAAGAATGGATACCATACCTTTATGAGAAGGAAACCCACGAATTTGATGAAGAAACAAGTCCCAATCCGTCCTCCTATCCTTCCTTGACTTCTAGCTTCCAAGAGAGTTGAGAGAGTTTTCTTGAGAGAAAGAGAGTGTTGGATCTTGAAGTGAGGGGGTCTTGTCTAGGTCTAGGGTTTAAAACTAATTTAATATAACCTAAAAACACCAAAATTATACACCTAGGGTCTTATAAGACTTGGGGTGTATTTACATAAAACACCCCAAGTTGGCAGCCTTAAGTCGTGTACTGGCAGGCCTCGTCGACGAGACCTCCTCGACGGACCGTCACGTTCACCACGGACCGTCATGGGGTCTCGTCGAGGAACACTTGGCTCCAACTAGAGCCTGTCCAAGTTCCCCTCTCTGTCACTCACGATGCCCTGGATCGACGAACCGTCCTGAGTGCGACGGACCGTCGCCATGGTCGTCGTGAGCCACTGATGGGCAGACTTTGCCCAAGTCTTGGGCCCTTCATCTAGGGCCCCTTGTGGGTCCTAGGTGGGGTCGTGCCCGGACGTCAAACCCCTAAACTAAGTCGTCTAGGTCTAAGGAACATCCGACGCATGTTTCAAGTAAAACGAACACATAAAACTCATCCAAACTCGCCAAGACATACAAGTACATTCTAAGGCATACCATCCGAACGTCATGGACGTTTTTGGTCGATTGAACTCCAAACTTAACCAAACTTTGCACACTGCCTAAGGACACCAAAATAACTCCGTTTAACTTAAAATTAACTCAAGAAACAACCATGAGGCTCTAGTTCACCTTAGTTCACTCCCCCACTTGGAATAACATTCGTCCTCGAATGACACTTAAATTTTAAGAACAACAAGGACTCACTTAGCATCATATAATACACTTAGATCATGATCAAAACACTAACAATCAAAGCATCCACTAGCAAGGAACATCATTTTACGCTTTCAACACTTATCAACATAGACAACTTTTGCCAAACTTCACAAAGTCAAAACTCAACCTTAAACTTTTTTTATGGAGGAACTACCTTCTCCAACATTAAACATACTTATATACGACAATTTTGCACATATTTAAACTTCAATTAAGGCAAGGCAATTTTTTCTCAAATTACAAATTTTTCACAGTGAACATTCACTGTAACACTGTCAAACATACAAAACTTTCAAAATTCCACTCTTTGAGCAATTTATCAAGATGACATGGTCATATGAACTATACAACCACATAAACTCATCTCATAACACAAAAGCAACAATAAAAAAGAGTTGAAACTTACCAAAGCCATCAATCCGGATTAATTATCCTTTCTAGCCCCCATCCCATAGGAAGGGTTCTTTTTGGGAGCATTAGGATCTAGGGAAGCTTGATTGACATCTCTCCCCTTTGATTTAAGGTTTGGGAAGTCCCTCATCTTGTGGCCCTTATTACCACATGCAAAACAACCATCCGATCCGGCAAGACACTTACCCCCATGTTGCTTGCCACAAGTAGGGCACCTAGCCCTTTCATAGGAATGACCACCACCTTGAGAAGATTGATTTGGAGCCCTATCCTTGTTTCCCATAGAAGAATCTTGGGGATAAAACCTCTTCTTAGACCTTTGGTGACTAGAATCATCCGACGTCGGTCTCTTACCCTCTTGCTTTATCTCCCTAATTTTGGACTCCTCAATTTGTTGCGCATAAACCATGAGCCTAGAGATATCCATGTCATTAAGAAGCATAGCCGTATGACACTCTTTTTCCACTAAGCTAGACACGCCCATCACAAACTTGTTCATCCTAGCCTTAGGGTTGGCTACCATGGTTGGGGCATACTTAGAGAGTTGGGTGAATTTGAGACAGTACTCTTGCACACTCATTCCCCCTTGATAGAGGTTCATGAATTCTACCATCCTCTTCTCCCTCCACTCTAAAGGAAAGAATCTATCTAGGAAAGCCTCTTTGAATTCCTCCCAATCAACCTGTCCTTTTTCTAAGGGTCTCTCACCCCTCCATTGCTCATACCACACTTGAGCAACATCCTTAAGTTGGTAAGCGTCCAATTCCGCTTTCTCCCTAGAGGTCACACCCATAGCATATACCACCTTGAAAACCTCATCTATGAAGCCTTTTGGATCTTCATCCACCTAAGTGCCATGAAAGGTAGGAGGGTTCATCCTCATAAAATCTCGAATCCTAGAAGCGGGAGTACTAGCATTTGGTTGGGGCCTATCTCCTAGGTTAGCTTGGCCCACAAAGTGATTGTTGACAACTTGAGCTTGAGCCGTCATGAGTTGGGTCAAGTTCATTAGGGCAGCCCTCAAGTCCGCATTAGTCATATCACCCTCAACAAAAGGAGCTTGAGGCATAGGAGGCACTTGAGGTCCTTGAGGTTCCGGAGGCACTTGAGTTTCTTGAAGAGGAACCTCCTCATTTTCCTCCCCTAAGCCAGCAATAGGAACTTGGTCATGACGGGGAAGGACTCTCTCATTTGGTACACCTCCCTCCTCCCTTATAGCGGTCGATCTCCTCGTATTCATGTCCTTAAAACACAAAAAGAAGAGGTTGAGAATAGACACCTTATATACTCAACTCTAAGGCACAATACCAGAATAGAGAAGAAAGTGAAACTTCTAGCATCCTATAGCCTCTTGTCCATGTATGTGTCGCGACTCACACCAATGACCAAGATACTACTAGATGTGGCTTGTGAGACTTTTATACCTACACTATTTCCCAAAACCTTATGCTCTGATACCAAGTCTGTCACGACCCGAAAGCACCCCCTAAAAGTTAGGGAAACCTTCGAATCATGACCGGGCATACTTGACCACTTTGGGGTCTCGTACAAGCCCTCTAACTAGCATTCATAACATAAAGCATGAAAACTAGTGCGGAATTAAAACTTTTCACGATAATAATAATAAAAGGAGTCTTTTCATAAATACTAGGAAATCTTATCGTCACAAGCCAACTTAAACTCACAACTTGGAATCTTAGGGAAACGGCCCTTTACAATAAAAGTAAATACATTTTTAAGTCTTAATTAAGAAAGTAAGAAACATAAAACTATGTCCTCGAATATATGAGGACATACCCAATTCTTGAGAGATAGAATTCTCAAGCTTCAACTCCGATGCTCCAAAAAGTCTTCCAACCTATACTCATAAGGTATATAAAAGTATGGGGTTAGTACAACAATGTACTAAGCATGGCATATGCAAAAACACATACAAAAAGGGACCTTTTAGTAAAACTAATTTGTCATGCAATTAAAGCAATATTCATGAATCTAGAAACAAACCAACATAAGAATCGACCATCAACAGTTTATGGCAACTTTACCAAAACTTAGGGTAATCAAAAGGAACATTTCAATGAACTTACTAAACTTACAATGACAATTGAATAAAGAATCACAGTGAATATATTGGATTCTTACAATGGAGACCTTACAGTGAATGGCACAGTCCAAGTCATATGAACTCTTTTCCTTTGAAGTTGCCCTAACCCAAGGTTATCCTAATACTCCATAAGGTGAGATAATAAGGGATTTTCATTACACCTCCCTTTAAAGCACACCAAACCGACCCTTAAAACAACCAAATCTTAGGCTTACTTCATTGGAAATCAAATCCACGCCCTTGGCTAACATATGCAAGACACTCACGGAAAACATAGGTCATACCAAGTGCAATGTGAGAGTAGCATCCCATACTACCACTCCCACTTAGTACTCCTAATGGATTACATTTACTCAAGTACTCCACAATAATCATTCATAACACTACACCATAGTACTCATTCACACGGATTTCATGAAGGTACTCTTCTCCCATAGTAGGTATAGGTCACACCAAGTGCAATGTGAGAATAGCATCCCATACTACTACTCCAACTCAATGCTCTTACTCGGTAACTAATGTGGATTGAGCACTTCATGACATACATACACAAATTCAACAATATACAAGATAATTAGTTTCGAATCAATTCTTTGTGGGAGTTAGCTTAACCGACAAAGACCATGAGAGCTAGACATGGAATCCCTATATTAACCCCTATCGGATGAGGGATCCTTACTTGCCTAGTGTAAGGTCATGCTTCTTAGCGTTTACATGGCTTTTACAATAGCTACACCTATGCGGGCACATAGTTAAGGGATAAGGAGATTGTTACTAAGTAACTCACTCTCTACTAACGAGGAGTACTCATCTGAAGAGGTACTTTGGATTACAACATCTCAACTAACGAAGTGCAATCCACCTCCCCTTCATATCCTCTCGGTTCTAAGCATAACTCAACAAGGATTTTTCAACATAATAGTCTATCTTAGAAAGCTCACTAGGAAATGGAGAGGTTGTTACTAGACACTACATCTCAACTCACGAAGTGTGTCCACCTCAAGATTTCCCCTTTTTGCTCAACTTGACATAATACAAATCTTAAAGGAGTGTGTGTGTACATGTGCACACCTTGAAAATAAGCATCATTTCATTATCATCAAGTTCTACTCATACTTTAACCTTGATTCATCAAGCTACACACTCTACATACTTCTTATAATCATATACTTCATTTAGACATAAACTAGGTCAAACATGCAATTCAAGCTACATCAAACACGACACAAGGCCCATTTCCAATATATATCTTCATTTCACATATTAGACATTCAAGATCACATACTCAAACCATACTAAGTAACATCAAGTTCATCAATTAGCACCGCCACCCATAAGGTGGACCATACCACTCAAATAGCAATTCATAATAAGAATTATACAATGAGAGTAACTCATCAACAAATCAAACCATCATTACCCATAAGCAATTTATCAATATTTCACCATATTAAGTCCCTTAGGGCAGTAGCTACACCAACACGACAAATACAAGAAGACCCAAGTTCATACCCTACTCAAATCATGCTCACATAACCCATTTTCAAGTCAAAAATTGAAGTATGCATAAACAAGAGTTTCATAGAGTTTTAACATCAAAATCATCTATTCAAACCAAGATAAATACATTTAAACCATTAGAACTTAGTTACAAGAAGACCCATAATAGAAATCAAAGTTTAGAAGAAGTTGAGTTTAAAACCCCTTTTTGAAAACCATTTTGGAAGTTGGCTTCTTGAATGGAAAGGTATTCAAGAATGGATACCATACCTTTAGGAGAAAGAAACCCACGAATTTGATGAAGAAACAAGTCCCAAGGCGTCCTCCTATCCTTCCTTGACTTCTAGATTCCAAGAGAGTTGAGAGAGTTTTCTTGAGAGAAAGAGAGTGTTGGATCTTGAAGTGAGGGGGTCTTGTCTAGGTCTAGGGTTTAAAACTAATTTAATATAACCTAAAATCACCAAAATTATACACCTAGGGTCATATAAGACTTGGGGTGTATTTACATAAAACACCCCAAGTTGGCAGCCTTAAGTCGTGTACTGGCAGGCCTCGTCGACGAGACCTCCTCGACGGACCGTCACGTTCACCACGGACCGTCATGGGGTCCCGTCGAGGAACACTTGGCTCCAACTAGAGCCTGTCCAAGTTCCCCTCTCTGTCACTCGCGACGCCCTGGATCGACGGACCGTCCTGAGTGCGACGGACCATCGCCATGGTCGTCGTGAGCCACTGATGGGCAGACTTTGCCCAAGTCTTGGGCCCTTCATCTAGGGCCCCTTTTGGGTCCTAGGTGGGGTCGTGCCTGGACGTCAAACCCCTAAACTAAGTCGTCTAGGTCTAAGGAACATCCGACGCATGTTTCAAGTAAAACGAACACATAAAACTCATCCAAACTCGCCAAGACATACAAGTACATTCTAAGGCATACCATCCGAACGTCATGGACGTTTCTGGTCGATTGAAATCCAAACTTAACCAAACTTTGCACACTGCCTAAGGACACCAAACTAACTCCGTTTAACTTAAAATCAACTCAATAAACAATCATGAGGCTCTAGTTCACCTTAGTTCATTTTGGGGCGTTATAAGTTCGTTGATGGTCATCTTACCTGTCTCCTAAGCTACGCTCTCAACTGGATCAATCGCTTTGTCCTGATTTATTAAAGAGGTGCCCTGTGGAACATTTTTTATGGAATTGAACTCTTTATTCCATATTTCTTTTCTTACTAATTGAATGAAACTTATGTAGTCGATCATTATGGGAAGATCCCGCTAGGATCTCGGCACCCCTCCTCTGCACTTATTCCATCTATTTAGTCAATGACTCAGCATTTAGTCTGCTTTAAATGATCCTATCTGCACTTATTCCATCTATTTAGTCAATGTAAGTTATTTCATACGTCAAAGTCTAATGAGAAGATATTAAGAGTCAATGTAAGTGATTTCACACACCACAAATATCAACTAGAATAGTTGGCAAAGGCAGTCTTTCGTTGAAAGTCATTTTAGTACATATACACTATACATTCTCTTTGTTATATCACTTTTCTATCTCATCTATCTTACTTCTTGATTAAGCAGACCTGGAATCACTTCACTCCGGGCGACAAGCCTACTCATCATCAAAGCAAGTTCAAGCCCATGCAAAAATGGCCTTATTATCATGGGAGCCCTTTCCATACTCCCTATACATTAAGATTTGCAGCACCTACTCAGGAGATGGGGAATCGGCTTGCAAGGAAAATCTTGATTGAAAGTCCATATCTTTCTATTTTCCTCTATCTCCGGCTAGAAAAGAATGTATGCGTCAAACTTTGATGTCTCATTGGTTTAGATACGACGAGATAATCATCAAAGTTTGGGAATATCAACGGGAATACCTCACTGCATCGATACCGGTTATGAGCCACATTCAGCGAAGAGCTTTTGGTCTTTGTCCCCTTAATGCATTATAAATTGCAAGGAAAAATGAAAAAAAGTGGAATTCTATAGGTTTAGCTAAGACGATTTCGGAAATTAGAAACTTATTCATTTTTTATTTGGTACGAGCTCAACTTAAGCTATACATTGCCTGAGAAGAGCGATTTGGGTGCACCCAAACCGCTCTTCAACCATTTGCGGCAGAATTTCCAAATCTATTTAGTATGGAGATGTTGGCAAAAGAAGGCAAACTCTCATTATATATCAATCTTTTGCTCTAGCTGCTATTGACTTGACTACATTGTCTCACTGAGCAGTGTTTTCTCATGGAGGAAAGAATGATGGGCCAAATCATGCGGGTAAGTGCCCATGAAATTTCATACTAGCTACTTCCACTACTGTCACCCCTAAGTATTGCATTTTTTGTGAGAGTTCGTCCATTTGAAGAAAAGACATCGGATTATACAAAGTGCCCCTAATGCTATGATATTGACAAAGTCTGCTTGGCGGCATTTTCAAATAAAAAACATAAAAGATTATTTGGATCATTGTTCAAATGTCTCTCAGCCTTTCTGCAAGTTCCAATTTAGAAGGCTGAAATTGACCATTAGAAAACAAAACAATGGCCAATAAAATGAATTCTCCTTTGAAGTTGATTTTAATGAGCATAAAACCAGGCGAAGAGTCTAATTACTGCTTTTTGTTTCACTTTATAGGGTAGGGTCACCGTACCTATATGGGTCATAGAAAAGAAAATACATAAAGCCTAACAAGCAAGCCATGCTTCCTTAAAATTTGCCAGAACTGTCATCACCTATGGTTGATTAAGAAAAAAAACTGGAAACAAGAGACCTGTTTTTTTTTCAGTTTCTGATTCCAGAATGTTTGCATCTATTGTTCTTGTTATAGATGAATGTTTAGATGAACTACACCTCCTGAATTACATCCCTCCTTGCATGCATTTGTTGATTCACTTCCCTCGACAACGAGAATTTAGAGTATATTGTATAGCCGCACAGTATTTTTTGATTTTTTGGAGGAATTTATAGCATCCATCTGCTAATGTGTAATGTGCTGCCTTGTGACAAATCACCAACTCAGGAGTCCTTGAAAGCCTTGATCTACGGAACTGACATATACTTGTCCCCAATGCATTCATCATTAGAAGTGGCACACAAAATATTCTCATCACTGAGGCCATACAAATTGAACATTCCAAAAGGTCTAGAGACCGGCACCTGGGTACGGCAATTAAGGTTGCTCCTGCTATAATTCAAGGGCCATCAGCAGAAATGTCTCGAGGAGTAGTTAAACGGACAGGAGATAATAACAGAATAAATTTGTGCACTCGTGGACCTAATACTTATGTACCCGGGCTAGCGCCCTCTCTCTTCTGTGCCCTCTCTCTCTAGCAGAATGCTATCTGTTCTTATTCATATATTACCTTCCATTAGAAAAAAAAATGAAAAATGTTAAGATATTCTTAATGATATTTGGGCTTCTACCCAGCAGAGTCTTCATAACTGACCGACCGGTGAAAGGATAGCCGGACCCGTAGAAAGCCGGCAGTTATTGATGACTTGGAAAGAAAGCTGGGCTAGGTCTTCTTCCCTTAGAGAGGCTTATTCTCCTTTCCCAAGTTCTTAAATATTTGCTTTTGTCTATGTTTATTCTATTATTAGTTCTATTCTTTCGATCCGCTTGTGTTTCAGGAAATCAAACCGAAGTCAATTCATTCAACAAGATCTGTTCGGATCAGATCTACCAGCGACCGGTTTACGGAACAAGGAGTTAAGCAAGGGCCAGGAGATTGATAAAAGAACCTGGCCAAAGTAAGTCTTGTGTTCAATGCCGCGGTTGGAAGGATTTCTTTCTGCCATCTGTCTTTACCTTCTCTCTCTTCTCTAAGCAAAGGTAGGTGAAAGTCAAACCTTTGGCTTGCGAGCTCAGGGACTGCAGTCAGCTGCTTCCCCTGTAGCCGTTAGCTCTTTCTTGACAGATCCTATCGGGTGTTCATAATCTCTAGTAAAAGAATTCGAACCTTTGCATGCCGGTAGCAAAAACCGATGCCTTACCACTTGGCTATACTCCATAGGCCTATTTTGGACGGTAGGAACGGGGAGAGGAAGAAGGGAGAAGAAGGGCTCGAAGAACGAGCCGAGACGAGCCGTGAAAGGACACAGCGATATAGAAAGTAAGCAGCAAGGTTCTCCCCTTAGGACCGACTACAACAAGCTCGCGACTCTAATAGAAAGAAAGGGTAAGCTCTCTGCTCTATTTGCTTGCAATGCTATGCCTATCAAAGTTGGCGAATGTTTCTGTAACCATAGACTCGTTACGCTGTTCAACCGAACTCGTTGGCTCCGCGTCCACCAAAAGTCGGTAACCTTCATCACCGTCAGCATTTGGTACTCTCCCGATAGCTTCAATAGTTCACTGAAAGCCTTTGGTGTAATAAACCGCAAGCCCTTCAGAAAGAAAGACATAATATAATAATGAATTAATTAATAAACATTAATAATTCAAAAAAGAATGGGTCGGTTAAGAACTATTGACTGTAAACCATAGGAGTTGCAGTCACTCAATGGAGATGTTCGCCTTTTTTTGGAATGAAGATGGACGAACAGGCACTTGAGCCTGGAACTGATGAAATTCGGGAAAAACATGGAAGCGGTCACTATATTGGGGGGGGGGCAAGACATGACCGCGACTTAAGAAAAAATTACCCTTGAAAAGACTAAAGGAACGGGGGAATGACTACCTGTAATAAAGCACAGGCTAATACGAGCCGACCAGAAGAAGCAAGGCTTAGATTACCAAATCCTGGATATAATCTTCCTAGAGATGGAGAGCCACTTGACTGTAAGGAAAGGGTCCCTTGGGCCACTTTCCTCGCCCTTTTTTTTGCACATTTCCTTCTTACTTCACTACCTATATCTCTCTTGTCTTAGTGACTCTTCCTCTTTTCTAGTTTTTTTTTCTGAGTGTTAAAATGATAGATTTTTCATTTGCCAATGAATTGGATCCGCCCCGATTCGATCAATAATGGGATTCTTTGCTAGAGAAAGGTTCTGTGACATGGACGCCCAGCCCAACTCAGTCGGTCGGTTGTCCCACCTAACAGATGATGATATTCTCGATCAATTTGATCAAATTTCATTCTTTCTCACTATTCAAAACAGTGGAGCTTTCAATCAAGATCTTCTCGCCTCACCCATTTGGGCTCTAGCTCGAATTGGAACCTTTATGCGTAGGTAGGATTTCGACTCAATCTAATAGCCTACTAATCGGGCGCCAATAAAAGAAAAAGTTTTTGCATGGGCTCATCTTCTGATGCAAAACCGATGCGAGAGGGAGAAGCGGGGATTGATAACTTTCAAGAACCAGTGGAAAGGAAAGACTTCTTCCCTGCATTCCTTCCTTTCCAAAAAAAAAGGAAATTTCTTCTGGCAAAAACCTTGGTAGTTTTCAAACAAATCCAATGTTGGGCCAAGCCTTGCCAGCCGGTAATAGCCGAAGGCATAAAAGGGGGAGATCGGGAAGAGGAGATTAAGGATAGTCACTCCATTCCATAGAGAGTGCACACAGATTCTTCTTTCATTTTTCATTCCTTTCGGGTCGGAAACGCGGGCTGCTAGTAGGGTTGTGCCCATTCTCCCTCTTCTTCCGCTTTACAACCTGAATAAGGAACCTTAGAATTCACCCTACCTGTCGATGAAAAAATAGGATTTGAGAGGAGCTGAAAGCCACTTGACTCTAAGGAGAGGACCACCCGCTAGCGGATCAGAAAGATTTGTATGGAATGTCCAACTCCTGCCTGAGCTTTCTGATCAACCAATCCCCTATTTCAGGGACATCTGTGTTAGGTAGGCCCAGGGATCACTGATTAGTCGAATGAGCCTATCTCTCTGGCCTATCATTTGTTGGTCGATCCGGCTGGCGGCTCCTGCATCTCTTGCCTCTCTGTGGGGGCCCTTTTTTTAAGACTAGTTTGTTGCTAGGAGTCCCTAGAGTCAAATTAATAATCAATAGAAGTCCCAATAGAAGTTGACTGACCTGGCTCTTCAATCGACGATCTACTGCTCCCTCTTAATAGCAGATGCCCATGCTTTTATTCCAAAGCCCTAGCCATCCCCAGGCATTCAGTGTCTGGTTCGATAGGACCAGGAAGAGAGGACTCTTTTTTTTCCTCCTCCCTTCAGTCCAGTTTGAACCCGTCCCAACAACTAACACCTTCCTACTGCAAGGTAAGGCTCTGCCCTTCCCCTAGAATCCACTCCGGGTCGGCGGAGCAACTAGTCAAACTTCTTGAGCAGCCGAGATATTGAACAACGAACATTTGAAACAATTCCTTGCCTCACCCTGAGATGAGAGGGAAGGTCGATTTGACTCGAATCCTGGACCTGATCTTGAATCCTACACCAGTTAATGATGCGATGGGGGAAGTTTTTCTTTTTTCATCAATGATGGCCCAGTCGAGGCTCGTCCATGCCCAATCCCAATGGGCCTTTGATTTGCCCCTACCTTAGCTCTATAATCCACCTGTCTTCCCCAGTCCCTGAAAGCCCTCCGAGGGCCTAGCCCTCTTTCTCCACTCGAGTCTGAAGTTCAGCGGCTTTCATCGTTGACGAACACCTGTGCTAATAAGACAAAGAAATGGAGAGTCTATGCCTTGAATGAATCAGTAACAATGGATTAGTGGAATGAGTGATCAAGAGACGGATAGGGAGGGAATGACCTATCAATCATTGGTTGACCTTCCTTTGAACTAGTCACGGAGCTCTCAACTGAGTTGTTTAGGTTCTGGAATTCCATCTTTAGTTGGGGCTTTCGATTGGAAAAAATGTGGAGCGGGTTCATCTATCTCGACCAGTTCAGGTGAGAGGAAGAATGTAATTCAGCTCAACCTACAGGGAGAGGGAGGGTGATCGAGGGGACCCAGACTTTCGATCTATTCTATATGGCGGGAGGTTTCTTTCGTATCAAGAGTGTGTTGGGGAGGCTAGGGAAGATGGATTGGATCGAGAGGCGATGCTTATGATTCTTCTTTCTCGATAGGATTCTCATCATTTTCAGTCTACGGCGAAGGAGACAAGGGCGAGGCACCGAACATGTTCTACCCTCAACCTCCATCCGTCATTAGTAATCTCAATTAGCTTTTCCTATTCACTAGTACACTGTGCGCTACAACTAGCAGCCCCTTTACTAGGTTGGGAAAAGGCTAGCGCGCTAGCGCGCAACGGCTGATAAAAAGCCAGCAAAATCTTAGGAGTAAGATAGGGTTGGAATCCTATACAAGGGGATGCTTTCTTGTCGCCCCTATCTCTAAAGTGGCTTATGCACTCCACTTGTTACCACTAAACGACAAATCCAGGAGAGAAAGGAGGGACTTGAACCCTTAACCTTAGACTTGGCAAGGCTATGCTCTACCATTAAGCTATTTCCGCCAGCTAGGGTAGTGGCGAAGCACTACTGAGCAATTCACGTATCAATTGATAAGGACGACTTTTATTTTTCCGCTGGACCACAGTCTTGACCTCCGCCTACGAACACGAGTAGATAGGCGGTTAGGGGGGGAGAGGGTCGGCTGGGCCTGCCTTTTCAATCAATATCCGGCCGCTCAGTGCCGGGATTGTTGCGAGTTGTAAGGAGTCTTGGTCTCGAGTCAAGATTGGACGTCATTTCATTCTCGTAACGGGAATGAATGCACCACAAGACTAGACAAGTTGCTCCCTTGCCTCGCAGCGGCGGCATCTGTCTTTTAAGTTAAGTCATTTCCTAAGAGGGATCCTCTTATTCTATGATAATCCAAGCTGCATCGGCACCTCATGAACTTCTTACAGGGGCAGTACTATAATAGGCATTTGCGAGTGTTTAGATGCACATGTTTTGTTCATATTCCTACGGAGTTAAGAGAAAAATTGTCCCCAAGGCAACCACTTGTGTCTTTCTTGGATATGCTCAGTCCGGGTATATATATGCTATGACGTGAAATCCAAGAGAGTCAATGTATCCTTAATACTCTCTTTAATAGGGTCACCTCATATTTTCCTTAACCTAGAATATTGAGTCGAACCCCTTTCCTTACAGTCAAGTGGCCCAAAGGCCCCCTTTAGAGATAAGGAAAACATTTCCTTCAGGTTGCTAAACATCATTCGTGGCATTCTTGCCTTGGCTGCAATCAAAAGGTGGACTTATTTCAATTTGACGTGCAGAATAGAATGCTTTTCAACAACATAAGGGAAGGGGGCAAGAATAAATTTCTATTAAGCCTCCTCCAACTCATGGCTTCTCTTCTCCTAGGAATCCTAACTTGGTATGCAAGCTCAAGAAACCGATTTATGTTACGGCCTCCGGCAAGTTAAAGCAGGCACAAGAGTTTGGTTTGAAAGGTGACGCATGTATAAGAGCCGAAATAGGAGTAGAGGAAGGAGCCGGTTTTAAAATAAGTAAATCGGATCATTCAATGTTTATAAGGAGGTCGACATCAGGTATTGTCCTTCTTCTGCGTGGATGACATTGCTTTCTCTAGTAATGACTTAGCTTCGATAAATGAGCTTAAGATAAGATTAAGAACCCAGTTTGATATGAAAGATTTAGGAGACTCAAAGTCTTTTCTGGAGATTAAAGTGATGAGGTCGCAAAGAGTTTTGGAACCCACTGCAAGTATTCATTGGATTTATTGTCAAAAGCTGGTCTTTCTGCATGCAAACCGAAATAATATATAAAATTAGCCTCATATGCAGGAGAGCGATTGGATGACCCATCTACTTGCAAGGAGACTTGTTGTGACTCTTTTCTACCTGACTAATTATCGCCCAGACATTGCTTGCACTTACAACATAGGAGGGAGTGATCAACCGATTTTTATATGGACAAGCCGAGATCATCTCACTTAGAAGATGCTTTTCGGATTCTGCGATACATCAAAACCTCACCGGGAAGAGGTTGATTCTTGTCTACGTCATCCTCTCTTTAGCTGTCTTGTTACTATTATACTGATTTCATTAAGGGAGTAGATTATTCTGACTGGATTTCGAACATCGTCCCCATGCCCAAGAGGGATGGACGTGTTCGCGTATGCATCTATTTTTCTCAATAAAGCATGTTCCCAAAGATGATTTTCCGCTGCCGAACATTGATTTGATTGTGGACAAGACTATTGTTAAAGTATGCCTACTACTCTTTTTTGATGATTCGAAATTCTCGTCGTCGGCTACCTCTTCCTATAGGTCGATCTTCCTTTTCAGCCCTCTCACTTCATTCGAGCTGAATTACATCCACCCTCTAGGTAGAGTTTGTTTTGTAATAGGAACCCCGTTGGGCCTTTACGGAGATTGGCCTGCTTTAGCATTAACTCACCATTTGTTGATTTGGTTCGTAGCAGCCCAAGTATATCCAGGAGTTCCTTTTACACGCTACGCTATCCTCGGCAATGATATCATCATCGGAGATGAGTGGGTTGCTGAGCGTTATTGCGAGCTAATTCCGCCACTAAATATTCCATTTTCGTTAGAGAAATCGTTAGTATCGTCAGTTGGTGCTTTGGAGTTTGCTAAGCGTTTCTTCGTACACGGAGTGACTAAGGACTTTTTTCCTGTCTCCTGTCACATGGTAAGATCCTTAGTTAGTTCCATAACCCTTGTTCCTGTAATGAGGCTATTATGTCTAAGAATCTTCCATTGTCGTATCGTTTACGGGAAGCTGGGTACCGGGTGTATGCTCGACGCATGGCGCCTCCTAGGAGACACTGGAATCGGCATTTCCTCGTCTTTCACTCACCGAACAGTGTGTGTCCTCTCCCCTTTTGGATCTGGTTAAGCGCAACCACTGGTAAACACTTAACCTCTTATAAACAAGGTATGGTGAGGGGACCTGATTAGGCTCTTGACCCCTCGATTCCAGAGAAACTCGGTGATCTCAAAGTTTTTCGAAGCTTGGTCATAGTACGACTGGTTAGGGGGGCATGGGTTTTGTCCGAATGGATAAAGTCCTTTCTCTCTTACTGGTCTTGGTATTACACTGTCGCGGAGGAAAAATAGACTCCCATTGAGGCGCTACTTATCCCGTAGGTTCTGCCCTTTGGTGACTAACCATACAAATAAATTATATCATTTTAATAATAACTAATAACGACGCAATCTTCCGGTGTTACGACCTGGTGCTCTCTTGTGAAGAGCCAAAAGATCTTGACGTAGGGAGGTTCGGTCCAGTCTGTTCACCTCAATTTATGCCCTATTTGAGACTAAAGCAGGCGGGGTGGCGACCTCGTCTTAAGATAAGATATAGGCAACAAGACTTTAAGCGCACCTGAGCGCCTTTACCCATAGAGAATACTGGGGACGAAAGTCTGTGGGGGGGTTCTATGGAGCAAGTCTCCCATTGCTTTCGCAAACCAGTGGGGACAACCCCCAAAAAAAATGTGTTTTCCACATGGCGATCTTTATTTGAAATATGAGCCGCTAAAATTTCTCCCTTTTGAATGTATTTACCCCTATGAACCTGATGCATACAAGTCTTTTTGTTTGTTGGAAGGCTTATACATAATACATAACCAAAGGAATGCTTAAAGTGTACCCATTACCTGATAAAACGATCTTTTATGGTAAAAAAAATGATCTTTCCCTTGTGTTCGGCTATAGCAGAAATTAAAAAATCTATAGCTTATGGTCTTAAGTTCCAACCCAGTTCCAACAATGCACTTCTCGGCACATCATCGGTAGGGGAAAGCGGAACTGCTTGACGCTGTATACTAAATACAACAAGCCCGATTCGCATCATTATTCTCAATAAAAGGAATGAGGGAAGCTAAAATCCAAAATATTGGAATTGGAAGGAAGGGAAAATTGGAACATGAATCTTTTCCCCGGAGCTGGAACAACTTGTTCTTCCTGACCCGATTCAAGCCCAAAAAAGGGCTTGTCCCTACCTGAAAGTATTCACATTTCTTGAAGAAAGCATTTTTTCCTTGATCTCTAAGATATTTCATAAAACTCTGTATGGATCCTCAATCATCAATCCTTGCATGAATATGGGTTGTGCTTGACAGGCTATAAATCAATTGGACCTGCCAATCGAATAAATTGTAACACTCGTAATAATCGACTTTACGAAGATTCCATTGGATTTCGGAAGCTTGTATCATTGGTCCGACACAATTCCCAAACTTAAGAAGCTGGGGGCGTGCCTGCCGGCCCCTAACCTGCCTCCGATTACTGAAAGTGAATTCGTTTTCAATTATCCTAAGCCGGCCTATCATTCATTGGTTAGGGTTAGGGAAAAAAGCTAGATGGAAGTAATCTCTTCTTCTCAGTGAAAGCTAAAGGCCCTGGTATAATAGGAGTGTGGTGCGTGCTCTTTTTTTTTGTAGATGCGCTCCTGGGAAGGGAAGCCAGAATTTTGGATGTAGATCGATGAATCCCGCCCTGTTCAAGTGATCGCCCCGAGCCGAGCGATATTAGAGACTACCTTAATTATTGTTCGTAATGGGCCTACCATTTAAAGTACGTATGTCTTGTAGTTTTTGTTTTTGTACCTTTACCATCCCGCAGCCCCTCTCCCACCCTTTCTATCTATCATTAGATGTAGGGCGGGTGGCGTACCTCACTGAGCTATCGATCGTGAAGCTATCGCCCGATTGAGCCAATCGTCCGTCCTGGTACCTTTGCTACTGATTTGACCGCTTCTCATCGTTAATCTGGGTTCAACTTGGCCCTCGCCAAAGAGTTCTTATGAAGACTCTGGTGGTGCATGTGTATGATAGGGCCCCCCATAAGCGCCAAAGATCGGTGATGTTGTCATGATAAGTGTGGCAAGTCGATAGTGTACTCGATGATTGAAGGACCTATCGACTTTCATTAACTTCCCGTGGCTAGTAGGGGGAACTTTAATGTAATGGCGGATCCATTAGAAAAAACTTGGGGTCGGCCTCCTGACTTCAATGCCTTTATTAAAGTGATGAGCTTTGAAGTTATGATTTTCTCGTTTGGATTATTTGATTGGGCTTTCAATGACAGCAAATTGACTTGGAGCAATAATCAAACCGGTCAACATTGTATCTGGGCCAGATTAGATAGAATCCTTTTGAATGGGGACTGCCCGTTTCTATATAAAAGTCGTTTTGCTTCCTCCAGAGTTGACCATTTTCCTAGAGTATCCTCTGATCACTCTCCTCTAGTAATCTTCTTAGAAGATTAAAATACTCGCAGGCCTAGGGTCTTTCGTTTCCAAAGAATGTGGATTCGGCATTACATTGATCTCAACCATGCTCGGGAAATCCTTTTCATGTCTTCTCCAGGAAGATTGACTCGACAAATAAAGCACTGAATTGGTGAACTATTTCAGAATATAGAAATGCCGAAAACGAAGAAGGCCAATTTGCTCTTGAACAGAGTTGGTCTGCTGATAAGAAAATGGAGTTAGATTCGGCCAAGAGTAACCTTGAAAAACTTCTACTTTACGAAGAAAGATAGAGAATAAGGACCTTGAACCAAATTCAGAACTTGTCTCTGTATGGCAGGAAGCTCTCAATTTATTTCATACATTACTTTCTTCTCAAGGTTCGGTGCTTGAAGATGAGATCCTTGAGACCATCCCCTCTCTAGTAACAGAGGAAGATAATAAGATCCTTACGAGCCCTCCTAATATGGAAGAAGTTCAAAATGTAATTTTTAGCATGTCGGCGCGGACTAAACCAAAAAAAGGTCTCCCCTATCCTTTAAAGCCATCAGGCTTTCCGAATTCTTTTATATAGAAAATATTATTGGGATTTTAAAAACTTCCAGCCGGTCACCTTATTTCTTCGCTAAAGGTGCGATCCCCCATTCCATCAATGCTACTTTCCTTGTTTTGATTCCTAATATTTTGATCTAGGACTACCTCTATTTAAATCTAAAAAAAAAATTCTCACCTTCTAGATAGAGTATAAAATAAAGTGATAGGAGATTAAAGCATTGTTATTTAGTGGATTTTGCAAACATGTTCTATTCTCGATGGCTGTAAACCTTCTTGCAGGGATTGCAGTTTCAAAGGGAGTTCTTGACCAGTTCGAAAAAATGTTAGCTAACTTTTGGGGAGGCGGTGATGAAGACAAAAGAAAGCTTCACTGGATATTTTTTGATACTATGTGCCTACCTATTCAGGAAGGGGCTTTGGGTCCTCTACTACAAGACATTTTCAATAGCTTTCAAAAGCTTTTCATATGAAGTTTACCTGGTCAATAAGAGGGGGGTACTTTCAATGAGAAGAATATCAGAGAGCCAGGGGTGGAACCAGAAATCTGTGCTAGCTCCATTTCCAATCCGCCATTTTTAGCCCTTAAGTATTGGTGGGTTTGCCTGAAAATAGAACGGATTTCACTCCAAGTCCTGACAACCAGGTTTGGAAGCAGCAAACCATAGGGGCGTTCAGATAGTTTCTTTTGAAAAAAGCAGTCCAAAGTATGACTCCCTCTTATTGACCAGGCCAACTCCTTTACTAGTTATTTCTCCAAAATCATAAATGTGCTTGATGCACATGGAAACTGCTTTTTCAATGATATCGAAGCATTTTTGCCTCACAGAGTGGTTTATGATTAAAGGAATAGTGGTATATTCACATCTCATCAGGAGGATAGGGGGATATGGAAAAAGAATCATAGTGAGTCATTAATTCTCAAAGCTGGTTGGGAATCAATAAGAAATCGAACGGGCATTCAAGCTTGAACTCAATTTGTCTGGGATAAAGCCATTCCTACAATAATTAGCAGTTTTGCGTGGAAGCTCTTATTTGACTTTGTATGCGGGGATTTCAGAATAATTTAAGGGAAAAAATTCAGACGAAAGGTATAAGATTAGCAAGAAAATGCTTGTGCTGTTCGGAGCGTGATAAATAAAGTATTGATCGCCTCTTAATCAAGAGTGAGATTGCTATGGAGGTTTGGAACCATTTTGATCGCCTTTTCAATATAAGATCCTTCCAAACCGATTCCATTCAGTCCCGGCGGTTTAACAGATCTCGCAGGAAATCCCAAGTTGACTACGTCACGTCTATGCTTACTATTTTTTCAGTTTGGGAACTCTGGAAGGAAGGCAATAGCAGTAAATTAGAAAACCCAATATCTCAACCGGCTGCTATTATTCAAAAAATTACTGACTGACTGAAAAACTGTTCTCAGCTTCTTGACATCAGATCATCTTGGACGTTTACTGATTCTATTCTTCTGGATGCGCTCTACATTCATCAAGCTGATAAACTCGCAATTGACTCCAAATTCATTGTTGATTGTGCTTCAATGAAAATAAAGAAGCCCATACCTAGACTCATGGTGGAGCTTCATTTCATCGAAATTATTGGCTGGCCATTTCAAAATCGTCTATACATTTATAGAAAACAACAAAGTGGCAGACTCTTTAGCAAACTTCGGCTGCGATTCTCAGTTTGACTATAAGTTTTCCTCTACAGCCGATCTTCCGCAACAAATTCTGTTTTTTTCTCTCAAAAAGGTGGGCTTATTGAATATCATATATATTTGGCTTTGTTCACTTTCAGTTTATTAGCATTAATGTTTTTGGCTGTCTTGTAGCTCTTTGTGAGCAGGTCTATGTACTTTTTTTTTTATGGGTAAGGTTTTGACATCCTCCCCCTTAACCCCCCGGTGGGGGGGAGATGGAGTATTGACGAAGATGCTTGGGACTGAACACTTCCCCCCTTACTTAGTAGGGCTTAGGAACGATATTGGGAAATGATTGTTGAATATAGTTACTCACCTCACAACCCAATTTCCTCTGTGGGGTGTATACTGGCCGGGTTGCTGCCCGGAGGACCAAACCTGGCTGCTGGGACAAGCTTGGTATACTGTCTTCCCTTTATCAGCAGGCGGTATAGTCGCATTGCAATTATTCCACCAGTACGGGTCACTTTATCCGGATGTAACAGTGTAGTAGCAACTGCAGACGGGGTCGGAATGAGACTTCGGTTCTTGATTAACATCCTTTTGCCACTATCTTTCTTTCCTAAAAATGCAGCCCCTACCATTAGTCGTCTATGGAGATCTGTGATTCGGTATTGAATCAATCCAATATTTCGTTCGGTCCCTTCAGCAGTCATAAAAAAACCTTATTATATTGAGTTGATTCCATCTCCTTGACTTTGTTCACATTCAGTAGCAGCTTGCTGGTGTCCTTTAAGGTCAGGAAATACTGCAATAGGAAGCCAGCCTATTGGAAAAAGACTACTCTCATGCCTCTCCTTTCAGTCGAGTGAGCTATTTTTTTCGTGCTTCTTAAGTCGACGTTGACCTGTATATAAGTCAGATGTTGGAAAGGGAAGCCCCCATAATATAAGCACTCTTTCAGTCAATTTAGAGCCTATAGTCTAGCTGAGTAGCTAAGAGCTTCTGGGAATTGAAAAACACAGGAATCGACTTGTTTTGCGTTAATGGGGCTTTGAGGGTCGTCTTCTCTTTCCCTTATCAAGCAAGTCACACCTAATCGCCCTTGAGGCCATCTTGATAACTAGACTTAATGTCTCATGATAGTCTATACCCTATTGCTGGTTGTAGCCTTTGGCTACCACGCGAGCCTTGTAGCAATCAATAGTCCCATCAGACTTTGACTTTCTCTTGTATAACCAATTGCGAGCCGATACACAAACATCGAAATAAAAATTTTGCAGGAAAATGGGATGAACAGGAAGCTTTTGACAAAATAAAGGAATACTTCCATTCTAGTGCCTACAACGCCAGGAAGCCTTTATTACTATACCTATCAGTCACTGAAACCACTATGGGGTCTATGTTGGCTTAATACAATGAAGACAGACGGAAGTAAAGGTCCATATACTACCAACGTAAGAAAATGACTGACTACAAGACCAGGTATACCAATTTTGAGAAAACCTGCTTGGCGGGTAAGGCGGAAATTGAGGCATTACATGCTGTCTTACCCAGTACATTTAATAGCTTCCATGGACCTAAAAAAACGTATTTGTTCGAGAAACCCGCCTTAACATGACGGGAAGGACCGCAAGATGGTTACTGCTTCTGTCTGAATTGGACATCACGTATGTAGCCAAAAAGGAAGGGCGATAGCAGAACACCTTGCACCCTATCAAGGAGGAACATGATTTAAGGATTCCTTCCCAGACGAGGAAATATCTATTACAAAAGAGGAGCTGAAAGCCACTTGACTGTAAGGAGAGGAGGGCATGGAAATTTGACTTTGATGGCACGACTAATCAAAATGGGTACGGAGTAGGGGCATTGCTGATTGCACTTGATGAATCGCACACCCCCATTGCCATTAAGCGGAACTTTTAAGGAACTAAGAATTCCACTAAAGATGAAGCATGTATCCATGAATTAAAGACTGCCTTGACCCCGGGAATATAAGAAATCGAAGTATTTAGGGATTCGACGCTTATCATCTGCCAAACTTAAAAGAAATGAAAAACCAAATATGAAAAACTTTTGCCATACCATGCTTATCTTGAAAATCTCACTGTGCAATTCAAGAAAATAAGTTTCTCTCCACTACCCAGAGAAAAAAGAAGTTCGCGGATGCATTGCCAACACTGGCCTCCATGATAAACATTCCTGAGGGAAGGTCCGCCCAATCATGATAGAACAAAGAAGCAGCCCGGTGTATTGCAACCTAATAGAAATTTTGAGTGGACTCCCGGCATGTTCAATAGGGATCTTTTGGCCATTGAAAGGGTACCCAAAGGTAAACCATGGTTTACAGACATCAAGGAATATATTTAACACCAAACGTATCCCAAACATGCAACGAAAAATGATAAGAAGACAATGAGGAGGTTGGCAATGCTATTCGTTGCGCGGGGATGCGATTCGCCAAGATGGGGAAAATATTTCCCCTATCTCTAAAGGTGGCCCCTGGGCCAATTGATTGTAAGGAAAGGGGTTTTACTCAATACTCTTGTGTGTATCCTTTGGGCACCAATCTAGCCTTCAACCCCTCAACTGCTCCATCAGCTTTTTGTTGACTTTATAGACCCACTTGTAGCCAATGGCTTCTTTCCCTAGAGGAAGAGAGACTTAATCCCAAGTAGCAAACCATTCTAGTGCTACGATCTCTTTCTGCATAGAGCTGCCAGTAGGGTTGAGATATGGCCTCTGCAAAGGTATCTGGTTAAAAAATATGGATGAAATTGCAAAAAATACTCGTGGGAAGTAGACAGAGACTTAGTTGATACAAAGATATAAGTAGGAAAACGAAGAGGGGTGGATCTACGTATCCCGAGAATAGAAGCTAGAGAACCTAAGTCTGAAGAAGGGTCTTGGTTCGAAGTATAGGGAGAGAGGGAGACCACTGAATCAGTTGGATCAGCTCCGAAAACTAAGTGAAGAGAATTTGTCTTCATAAACCTGCGAAACTTCCCCTTAAGCTGATCACTCTGGTCACCCGGATCTTATTGACTCTATTAAATCGGAGAATTCTGATGCTGTTTCACATAAACTCCTCAATAGTTCCACCCCTCCCCTCTAAGGAGAGACAGTGGAACATAATGGCCCACCATCACAGGGAATCTCAAAGCCCCGAGCTACGTAGTAAGTTAAAAAAAGGTGACATATCGAGAAAGGTGGAATCGTTGTGTAGAAGGACTATTAACACTTGTAGACCTTTTGAGAGAGGGGTACCCCAACCTCACTCAAGAAAACACATAGAGTGAGATGTAGGGCTCAGTTTGGCTTGTGCAGGAGATGGAATTTTCACAAAGCACGTGCATCCGAATAGTCATCGATTTGAAAGAGAGTAAAACGCCCAAAGATAACGTGTAGAGGAGATCGCTCACCAATAATAGGAGTCATCGTCTTCTTACTCAAATAAGTGGCCATCATTAAATTGGCTTTACTAGGGATCCTATAATAGGGAACTTTCATTCCCAGTAGAAGTCCTCGAGCAACTTTACTAATACTAATAAATAAGGGGAAGGCCCAACATTTTCTATTAGTATAAGGAATGCGCTAGGTAGCGCCCAACCTATACAAGGGCTTTCCACCTCCATTTGGTCGTGCTGCTATGATGTAACGTGCAGTCGTCCCAAGGCAGCAGGATATATGGTATAGGGCCCCCTTTTTTATCTCCCTTAAAGTCCTTTATGGATTTTGAGTCGGGAATAGAGCTGTGGCTTATTTGGCGCTATATCACAATGCCTTCTCAGGCATAGCTGTTCACGAAAGGTGGCATGGGACATCTGTCAGCGGCGGGAGTCTTACATCCGAGTGAGAGTCAGACCAATCCCATTCATCCTGGTCTGATCCAAACAGATCTTGTTGGATGAATTGATCCATTGTTGTATTCCCTACTTCTTAGTCAATTTATTCCTACTCCGACCAGCCGTACTTCCTTTGACTACTCCTGAGATATAGTGGAAAGATTTTTTTATGGTGGAGAGTGGGGAGTGAAAAGACCAATGCAGCAGAGAAAAACTGCATAAATCGGAATCCGCTTATTAAGACAGACGACCGAGAAAGAAACGCTCCGCGTTCGAACATTGGTTGATCTTAGCTTAGCGTGCTAGCCTCTGCTTCATTTCGTGTAGTGATAACACTTTCTCTTTCTTAGCGCTCTGCCCCCCTTGTATTGTAAGGGCTACTTTGGTTGCGTGACTTTCTCTTATAGTGTGACATGACTCAGCATGACTTACTTGACTCAGCGGTTATAATATCGCTTTCATACGGCGAGAGTCATTGGTTCAAATCCAATAGTAGGTAAAACCGACCGAAACCCCTGCTTTTGCCAACATGACCGCAAGCACGGACTGGCAGCAAGGAGTCAATTGAATGATCAAGGCATCGGTTGCTTCCACCTGTTGCCTTCTTCGACCGCCTCGACACCTTAATATCAAAGAACCCCCCCTATTCTACAAGTAGGTGGAGACCTGGAGGGTTGAAACCTCAATGGGAAACCTTTCACCGCGCCACACAATTCTTTCGCGAAGCGCTCTTTGCACTCCTGCCCCCGCAAGCAAAGAGGTTTCAAGATAAGATAGCAGGCGACCAAAAAGCTCTGAGCAAATCTTCTAGAGAGCGTACATTTAGTTTCAACTCTTTCTCTATTCTAAAATGAAAAATAGAAAAAGAAAAAGAAAGGGGGTGCGGGTCAATTCCATCTCTAAGATCTCAAGGATTACTAGACGGAATTCGATCAAAAATTAAAACTTTGGATATTTTTCTTAGAAGGAGATGAACTACCTATAGATTTGTATGTAAGTGCACGAATTCAGAGAAAGCTGGCATCCAATCAAGAAAGAATAACTTCTGACAATTAGACTGAGCTTCCCCCTTGTCTCTCTTCTTTAGGTAATTATGAAGCAAATCCCTAAAGTCAAAGTAGTCCATGAAAGCATCTATTTTTCCGTTCAAGAAATAGCTTATGTAAAGATGGGGTGAGTCCCTTATAAGTTCTTCCTTTCTTCTCTTTTTTTCTATTAGTTACCTTGGATTGAGAAAGCTCAGCCCAATAGCGCTTAGCCACCCATTTGTTTGTAGACCGAAATGGTCTCGCGAAGTTGGTAAACAGTAGCCTACCTAAGAGCAAGTCAAAACTACGAGAAGGGCGCGAGAAGTTTTGTGAAGGTAGAGAGAGATTTTCAAATTAGACTTCAAATTGGTGTGCCATGTGTTAAGAGGGCAGAGACCTCCCCAGGCTTTGCCCTAATTCCCATCTAAGGTTTAATAAGATTAGATTAGTCTCGCAAAATTCATTCTCGGATGATTCATCGATGGAATTAGGCCTAGTTGTCTGAAAATTTCTTGTGATCCCCCTCTTTCTTCGACAAAGGCATACACGCATCGATAGGGAACCCAAAGAAGGGCTAGAAAAAGGAAAGCGGCACCTTTACTTTAAATCTCCATTTCTTGTTCCTAAGCGGAAGGTACGCTCAGCCCCTGATACATCGTTATTTCTTAATCCTTACTTCCAGGGATAATGAGTCGGTTGGCTCTTAGAGTATAGCCTCTCTCAGGGTTAGCGATAAAAGTACACCGGCCCGTGTGGTAGCGGCCGAACTAAGGATTTCGTGCTTGCAAGGAAGCGTGCAAGTGGGTGAACGCATCACCAGCCAAGCTAGTCACTTGGAACATAGGGGTATTCAATCCCTTAGCTTTCGGGCCTTGAGAACCGACTTCGGATTTGCCCCTTTGATAGTGAGTAGAAAAGAAGGGTAGGGTTTCAAGTTTAGGGTTTTCACTTCCACGTCCCAGCTCGTCGAAGCTACCGCCTATCTATTGAAATTTCCCTCCTCAGCCGGAGGCGGAAACGGCTCCCCCTGAACCATCATCGGAAGAGTAAGGAAGGAGAAGGGAACGGGAGTTTCTCGCCTCTTAAGAGTATAAAGAGGCGGAGTGTCACCCCAACAAACTAGACGCACGCATCAAGGCATTCTGCCAACGAGCGAAGGCGATCACTCAAGAAAGGTGATTCAGCCCCGGCAAATGCGATGCAGTGAAAGACGCTGCGGGCTATGTGGCCACTAACGTAAAAGATATGCCTGCAACTAGTCAACTCCGATTTCTAATGAGGTTAAGGCGTGACCTAGAAAATGGAAACAGCAAGACCTGGGGTCTTATCGAACGGGAAGTTCGAAGATGGAGACCCAGTTCGTCACGAAATCAGAAAGGTTTGGGGGCCCGTTGGTCAAAGGAAAGGGAAGGTCCTGCTTTCGGGACGGAGCCGTATGACGCGAGTGTGTCATGTACGGTTCCTTTGAGAAGGGTGTGATACCACCACCTATCAGGCCCCACGAGCGGTCCACGGAGCTGCATCCCTACTCACCTGGTCTATGCACATCGCTATCTCTAGGAGGTTGGCTGCCTATCCTAGATCTTCCCATTTCAGAGAAGATCCCGGGCTCGATCTGGTTTAGTATCAAGGTTATTATTTTTCTGTTCCTATATATATGGGTCCGTGCAGCATTTCCACGATATCGTTATGATCAATTAATGGGACTTGGCCGGAAAGTGTTCTTGCCACTATCATTAGCTCGGGTAGTCCCCGTTTCTGGTTTTCAGTCACCTTTCAATGGCTCCCTTAATTATGTGTCAGGAATTGCCCTATTGAGTAATGGTGGGAAGCGGGCTATCCCCCGAAAATGCCCCGCCCGTAAGTTCCTTTGTCGTTGGGGAAAAAAAAGAAAGAGATTTTTTAAAGAAAAGAAATTGCGTAAATTCTGCCTTTTTTGATCCCATGCTTTCCATTGGTCAACAACCAACTAAATCTATACCTCTTCACTACTCGTACAGGTTTGACGGAGTTAAGCTGTATTGAGGGAATATTTTTTTCTCAATCAATCTACAATGCCCAAAAAAAGACCTTTCTCATCCATTTATGAAGATTTCGCCGCAAGTCCTTCTCAATCGACCGAGCCTTTTAACTATAACTACACGACTTTTATTGAGAGTTGTTGGCCCAAGGGCTTTCCAGTGGTCTTTAAAAATATCCCTCTCCCAGTTATCTGCGAGATAGAGGAGCAATTTGGAGTAGGAGAGCCTATTGTTCTCGAGATGATAGAGGAGAAATTAAGAGAGCCTATTATTATCGAGAAGATAAAGGAGAAATTTGGAGAAGGAGAGCCGCCTATTGTTATCAATACTGCCACAAGAATTTCACCTGAAAAAGGCTGTTACGAGAGCATGGGTGACTACATAGAACACGGATTGGAGTATTTATACAAAAAAGAGAGATGGATAGCGGATTTCTGTAAAAGGAAACACGCGCGTACAGAAGACCCCGACCCATTTTCACAATTAGAAATAAGTGGCCTTCCTGAACAAGTTGATCTAGTGAAAGATCTCATCTCCAGCCCACCCGAAAAATTAGATCTAAGTGGCCCATTTTCACAATTAGAAATAAGTGGCCCACCTGAACAAGTGGATCTAGTGAAATATCTCGTCTTTAGCCCACTTGATCAATTTGAGATTGTGCCATTGATGGATTTTCATATTGGAAACTTATATTTCTCATTCACAAATCCATCTTTGTTTATGCTACTAACTCTCAGTTTGGTCCTACTTTTGGTTTATTTTGTTACTAAAAAGGGATGAGGAAACTCAGTACCAAATGCTTGGCAATCCTTGGTAGAGCTTATTTATGATTTCGTGCTGAACCCAGTAAACGAACAAATAAGTGGTCTTTCCGAAAATGTTAAACAAAAGTTTTCCCCTCGCATCTCGGTCACTTTTACTTTTTTGTTATTTTATAATCGCCAGGCTATGATACCTTATAGCTTTACAGTTACAAGTCATTTTCTCATTACTTTGGGTATCTCATTTTTAATTTTTATTGGCATTACTATAGTGGGATTTCAAAGAAATGGGCTTCATTTTTTAAGCGTCTTATTACCCGCGGGACTCCCGCTGCCATTAGCACCTTTTTTAGTACTCCTTGAGCTAATCCCTTATTGTTTTCGAGAATTAAGCTCAGGAATACGTTTATTTGCTAATATGATGGCCGGTCATAGTTCAGTAAAGATTTTAAGTGGTTCACTTGGACTATGCTATGTATGAATGATCTTTTCTATTTCATAGGGGATCTTGGTCCTTTATTTATAGTTCTTGCCTTAACCGGTCTGGAATTAGGTGTAGCTATATCACAAGCTCATGTTTCTACGATCTTAATCTGTATTTACTTGAATGATGCTATAAATCTTCATCAAAGTGCTTATTTTTTTATAATTGAACAAAAGCGAGTCTGAATGGGTATACTTAGTCGTGGAGCATTCCTAGCCTTTGCTTTTAGGGATCGTTCCTATGCATCTCCTTACTTTATAGCAGTTATTGATCCAGTTCCAGAAGGTATAGCTCTCGCCTCAGCTTTTTCTTTGAAATCGGAGACTATTCCAATTTCCTACTGAGATAGGCAAGCGGAGGGAGAACTAGACGTATCTTGCTAGGCAAAGACAGGTTAGAATGGATAGCCCGCGGGTGGGATTGATGGGATAGATCACTATTGCAGAAGGAGGTAGAACCGGGGGAAGAATTATGGCTATAAAGGTCCTCTCCCTCTTAGGCACATGGTTCTAAAGATTCAATCTCAAAGCGGTACTAAAGACTAGGCAGAAGAAGAACTATCACTAGAATTCTGCGCCCCTCCCCTTGTACCAAGAAGCAAGTTCGGAACATAAGGATAATGGGCTCGTCTATTATAAGTTATTAGTTTACGGAGCTATCTCAGATATCTCGAGTAAGGAGACGGGACGGGTTTGATAGTTAGAGTTCTATTTCTAGGAAGGAAGAGACTATCGGGAATTTCACTCTCGGCTGGGCTCGAAGTAGAGGGTAGAACGTAATATCTGTTGTTGGTTCGGCTCATCAAGCTATTACAAAAGAATCCTCAAAGAAAGAAGCCATTTTTATTGTATTTTCGCTTCCAGTCCGTAATTAGATATTCAAGCTTAGTGCAGTCCGGATCCATCCTAAACCAAAGAGTAGGGCTAAGAGAGGGGCATAGCGATACAGTTTTCATACTCGAGTTGCTCAAATCCAGTAGGAATATCAGGAATAGTAGGATCTAGTAGGAGCTTGCCTTGGAATGCAGTGAGGGATCCCAGAGCTATTGAATTATTCATAACCCAAGGAGAAGGATAGGACTCTTTACCAGTATCATAACCTCTCAATGGGAAATAGAACTTAGATCACGATGTGAACCTACTTATGAGTGGAATTTCGTTTACAAGCAAATTCCCCAGAAAAAACAACAAACTAGTCAAAGGACAACCTGCCTTATTCTTCTCCCGTTCGGGACCCCTATTTTCTCAGAGATAGCCTGGTCTGAGCTAGAACAGCAGATTCGTGAGCAAGAGCGTATTTCACAGCTAATTCAACAACAACCATTTTTTGGGGGAACTTTCATATGAGTCTGTTCTTTCTTTTAATCTTCTATAAAGGTTCTAAATTGGCTCCTTAATATTAAGAATAATTACATTCTTGAAAGGATCAAGGGCTCTACCCTCTCGCATAAAGTCTTAGGCTCTTATCGTCTACCTTCGTGTCTTTTTACTCGTTTGGTCTCGATATTTCATTCCTGGTTCTCTCTTTCAAGCTTCTTTCCATCCTGGGGATTTCGTCTCATTCCGTCCGTTCTTCTAGCTGGTGTCTCCGTCTCTCTTACTTATCTATTCCCATCCATCTTTACCTCTCCTACTCCACTACTTCCCTCCTTCAAGGCGTGATTAATGCGCCTTAAACCTCTCTCTTGAAAAAGAGCATTTTTTAGTGGAGCCTTAGTACGTGAACCCATAGGAACAGGGCCCTTCTTCTTTGCAAAAAAGCTTCTGAGTTATCATCACATAAGTAGGCGCAGAAAGAAAATCTTGGTATTGACTTATTGAAAATCTCTTTGAGATTGCTTAGACAAATCTTTTTGTGTGAGGCCGCTGTTCCCCACCTTTCTTACCTTGTTTTTTGGGCTTCAAATTCTGTGACTCATAAGCCCTCCGTATCTAAAGATAGATGGCTAAAGGGCGGGTTCCGCAGTTAACTAAGAAGGCGATTGATTGGCTTGGATAGGAAAGGAAACCCGGGACTGAAAACAAAAAGGATAGGAATGAATTGAATAAAGAAAGAATATATAGAACCTTGAGCATTTTCTCTTCTCGGCAATGGTTGAGAGTAAAAAAGGGGTATCCGCATAGAAGGATTGCTGGTATACTGGGTAGATGTTTATCTTTTCGACTTCAGCGAAAATGTTTCAAAGCACCAGCTTCGTCAATTATCTGTATGTCGAAAGGGAAGAGGACTGGGTCTTACTTACTAAAAAGTCAAAAAAAGGGGGAGTTTCCTGTCTTAGTTTCACTTCCTTGAACTGGCTACTACCGCGCAACGTGACCTTGCTTGGTGGTCGTTAATTAATCAGTTTTAAAAAGAGGGATGGATTTTCGACCTTGCTTTGAGTCGTCAGGCTAGTAAAGCGCTACTTCTAAAACGATCGTTAAGGTCATTCACTCGATTTCCTGCTGCCCGTTCATAACTTACAGCAAGTATGATAGATGTCTATAATATTTGGCTTTACGGTGTTTACACGGTTCTGAGATTTCTTTTAGTTTGTATAAAAAAAATACCTTTGGTATAAACAACATTATAGCTCTATATTTTTATATTAGTACATATTTCAGCGTTGCAGCAGCAACTAAATTAGTAATAGATTTGGCCTTTATTTCCTCTTCTCTTGTATCTGTCCATCTTTCTGATGGTGAAGGGAGAAATTATGAATAGAATTGCGATAATGGAAATGAAGCATGCGGCAAGGCCTCCCAATCGGGAATATTCGTTCCTCTTTTATGATGATGAATGGAACTGCTGTCCCGCATAAGCCTTTGGAAGCAAACAATCTTAAAAAGGAAAAATAGAGAAGTAGAGCTAAGGTAAAATACATGGACAATCCTGTGTATTCGGTCTAGTTCTCTCACTTGCCCCCAAGGGGCCAGAAGAAGATACCCAATGTTCAGGGTAGAAAGCCAGGGTTTGGTACTTTGATGAGCTGGCCACCGAGAGAGCATTGAGACTAAGAACCTAGCTAGGAATTTCCCTGCCCGTGTCTACTTCTTGAAAAAACTAAAGGGTCAAGGTAAGCGTATCAAGAGAAAATGAGCAAAGCTTATGCCCGGCTAATTGAATGGAGTTCCCGGATTTAAAGAATCAAGTTCAAGTACCGAGGAGATTTATTTGAAGAGCTTTGGTTATGAATGAATAGGCATGTGGTAACAGTATTGCTTGCATTGATTCAATTGATTTGAAGTGGCGGTTATACTAAACATACATATACGACCTTGAAATAAATCTGAGTCGACTTCAAGTCTTTTATTCTCTATCGCTCTCGACTGGTCCTATAGCTTGAAAGAATCTATAGGCTCCTTCGTGAAGTGATTCACGGGTGGGAATCACGAACGGTCTTCTCCCTTCTCTTTCAACCCTTGCTCTTACCTCGGCTTCGCCAGCAAAGCTGCCTTATTAAGCTTTGTACTTCCACCTTTAGATAATCACCTAACATGTGGGACGGGGCCGACCTTCTCTTTTCTTTGTAATTGGACTTGCCTGAAAGAAAGGAAGCTTGGCGTGAGAACCCTCTAGATTAGGGAAATAAGAGCTTCTTGCTTATGCGTAGGAAAGTAACCCATGTGGTGTGAGAAAGACTTGACTTCGGAATGCCAACCTCCCTTAGCTTAGCCCTTTAAGACCTTTTTCGCCTTCTCACTGCCATTCATCAGGTAAGACTACGTCACCTAAATCAAGAAAAAAGAGGAAGGCGTTTCTCATTGTTGGCTATCCTTGGCTCCACACCAGAGTTTCTCTGAGATGACGAGAATTATTTGGTAAAGGCATGGCTTAAGCCCACTTGGGATGGGGTATTTTTCAACTACTATTACTGCTCGTACAACCTTGAGGAATCGAGACTAGTCTAATAAGTTACTAGCCTAGTGCTACTCCTCCACAGAAGACTGGCTAGAATAACTACCACCCTTTCTCTTGACTTTCCTTTGCCAAAACAATCCCACGTATGAAGCTCTTGGATTACGTACGAATCAATTAAACAAGCCAACCCAAGGCCTTCCTTCTAGAGAAAGCAATTGTCCTGCTATAACCACAATGCAGCTGAATGAACTGTCTCGGAGAGCAGCGGAAAGCCACTTGACTCTAAGGAGAGGAGCAAGAAAGCAATATCTTGGGGAAAGGCCTCTACTCTACAAACCAAGTCTTTCTGACGAGGCACCCTCTTTCTTTTTTGATCCCTGAGTAGCATTTCCTTTCACTGAGGAATGGGCGGATACTTTAACATAGGCGGATGTGGGACACAGAAAGAATAGATTCAGGTGCTCCTTACTCAAGAGATTCTTCTCCCTAAGTAGTATTCTTGTAAGTACAGAGGGAATTCTCCTATCTCTGAAAAGATAAAGCTAAAAGCAATCTCTGGTATAGATATTGATATTGACCCGCCTCTACGGGAGGTGGGTGAGGATCAAGAGAAGGAAGGCCGGGCACATCATACTCTTCAGGGATTGTGTCATGTCTTCATAGTGAATTTCTTCCGTATCCACCCTAAAAGCGAGAGCTCGAGGCGGCGGGAAAGAAGAATCAACAAGATAGGATGCTCTGTCCCAACTAACAAGAGTAGGAAAATTCCATCTTTGAATCTTGTACTTGACGGTGATCATTTCTGCCATGTCATAACAGTCTTTAGTGCTTTCTGTTTCAATGGTTTGGAACCCTTCTTACTTTCTTTGTTATATCGGGGAATTTTTTCTCTTAGTCCGCTAACTCCATAAGAGGCTGGTGGGCGGGGGTAGAGCCTCTAGCGCCAATGTCGATGAAGCAAAGGTGTCTGTTTATGGTATGGAATAGGAAGAGCAAGAATGGAACCGCTATCTCTTGTCCTATCATCCGCGATGAGCTTCTTTCATTCGTCAATATGGGGTAGGTAGAGTCCTTTGCTCGTATGCTTGGCATTACTATAGTCGCACCAGTCTTCCTTCCTTTTTAGTGCACATGAAATGGAAACCCTAATAGGGACTACCCACACGGTGATCAAAACTCTTCCTTCTCTGCTTCACTGTCAATTGATTGGCGCATGAACGAAGTTGTAATGAAGCATGTACGCGATGATCGAACACGGCTTTGCCAGCTTCTTGTGATAGGAAAAAGAAAACTTGATCAGATAGTTCGTGTGGGGCATTTCCCACCTCGCCATTGATCTTTCCATTGCCGTGTAGGTAAAGCTAGAAGAGCATCATTGGCCCGATAGATGACAAGCAAACCTTCCATTCTTATGTTTACATCACTTCTATCTTTGTCGCATTGACCGGACAAAGGTTTCAAATTAGCATCCCATGGGGCAGCAATAGCTTGAACCTTCCTTCTCGCAGTCAGCTATATAACTCAGGCAGCAAAGGTTCGAGTAGGATGGCGGTTAGTCTTCCTCATCTCTTTCGGGTGGGCGGCGAGAATAGCTCTTCTAGCATCAGCATGGATTGACCAGAGATTGGGAGTAGTCGTCATCTTTTTTCATAGTAGTCATCCAGCAAGAAAGGGAAAGACCACTTAGCGCAGCGGAATAGGAAAGAGAGCGTTGAGCACAACTTTCGTGTCACCAGAATTCCTTTTTCGTTTATTGGGAGACTGAATGAAAAAGGTTTTGTCAAGCAGACATGATTGTTAGGTCGATCGACAGTTGAGAAATACTATCTCCGGGGCCCTCACTTTATGGCTATGTTTAACCGTTGACAGACATGGTTCAACGTGCCAGCTACGCTTCCTCTTCTACAACAGTGACAGCCTAGTCTGATTCCCCCTTCCGAAAGTGCCACAGCTCCTTCTATCACAACCCCAGAAAACAGGGCATTCGAAGCATCAATCTCATTCTATGCTCTATGCCATCTTCCTTATACTTTGACTATTAATTCATGTGCACAAACCTCCCTCACAAAGGAAAGCGGGAAAGGGCCCGAATCGAACTTCTTTCTTTGATTTGAAAAGAAGGTGAGAGCCCTAACCCTCTGGTCTGTGGGTAAACCCTTCAAAGATAGAAAGCCAGTGTCCTCTTTGAAGAGTTCTTCGGTGAAAGGATCGCTAGCATCCAAGGATGATCTGAGATGGGTCTAGCCCCAAAGGGATAATGAGCAGAGCAACTGGCGTAAAAATAAGGGATAGGGGCCATACTACATAGCCTCCTTTTTATAAGAAATTTTTGAATTTAGCACTCTTATTACATTCAGTTTGAGATGAAAGGACATCAGATAGTCTCATTCAAACAAAGAAAGATAGGTAATGGACTCTATCCAAGACTGAGACAACATAGGAGAAAGGGGCTTAGGGGACATCTAGACGATTAAAGATCAAGCTAGCGGATACAATCAAAGAGCATCACTACTTTCTCCATCTTAGACTTTTTTGACTACTTCGAATGGAATGTTGTGGGAAAGGGGTTAGACTAACTATCGGAACAACAAAATTTCCCTTTAGCTACTCGCGAATGGGCATCAAAAAGGAACTCCCACTAAAACCTCAAGGAAGGTTGAATCCCCTAGGTCCAAGTTAAACATCAACTCAAGAAAGCGATAGGCGAATGGGGATAGGCCCGGAAAAGGCATTTCCCCTTAGACGACTAATATGACCACTAGCCTTCAAGCCCATTCCCTGAGACAGGACTTCGACTGCTCTTAGTTATTGGACCGAATGGAAAATATGCAAAGCTAAGAGAGAGGCGGAAGGCTTACACAACTGAAAGAACAGAAGGTCGCTCTACGACAATAACTAAAGCAAAAGCAAATTCAACCTTAGCCGAATAGAAGGCTAGCGTAATAGCTAAAAGAAAAGGCTATGGTGATAGACCCCAAAGAAGATACCCTTTCTCTCACCTTAGCCGGATTCAAAACCAAAAGCCATTACGCCTTTAGCCGACTGGGAGGACTCCCTAGAAATTCCTTATTTAGAGAAAGATGTACAATCAATTAAAAAAGCGGACAATACAATTACTGAGGGTGATCAATCTCACATTCTCGAGGAAAAGTAGATGGTGAAAAGCCTGGCAAGCGCATAAGCTCGATCGGGCCTTACTCACTCAACAAGGGCAGAAACTTAACTCGTCGAGGAAAGAAAATAAGGAATTTTTAGGGAGAAGTATTTGGCCCTAACTGATAAACTAACAAAAGAAAAATGAAATGCAACTCATCCGAATAAGACCAATTATAGGCCATAGACAGAGAGGATGAAAGAAAGACATAGGAATTTCCCCCTGAAGCTACAGGGGCCTCTCTCCATCCATAAAGGAAGAAGAAGGCAAGACTATGTCATTTAGTTGTTTTCTATTTCCATTCTGCCTTCACCATGCCTACCCTGTAAAAAGGATTCTCCAACTGATGATTTTTCTGTTTCTAATGTGAAGGCTTAGACTTCCATTTTTATTCTAGGGTTTCTTTATTCGCCGGGGCGCTCAGTTCCTTCCTGTTCCCAGAGCTGAGGCATTGTAGTGCAGCTCCTGCTGAAGGATGCTTTGTTTGGGAAGACGTGCTCTTTTTGTTTTCTTGTTGCTGCGGCCTCAATACAATTCTGGTTATCCTCTCTCTTCTTTTGCGTGCGGCCCATGATGTTTTGATCCTTTCTTTCTTTCTTGCTCTATCGCTTTTTTTGAGGACCTCCCGGACCCCATTGTCAATATTGTTCTTTAGCAGGAGGTATGACTCGGCTAATGCTTTTGTTTCAAATAAAAGCATCTGCTCTTTTGGCATCTCTTTCGGTTGTATAGTTAACCTCTTATTTATCAAAAAGAAAAAGTAGGAACCCGGTCTTGATGCCCCTAAACAATAGCAATAGCACGAATCCTAAGCTACGGCACGCGAAAGAATGGTTCCATGAATCATGGGCGGATCTTAACAGATTTCCCATCAGAGGACTACTACGACTACATCATCGTCGAGGCGCCCCGGTCTGAACATGCCAGGTTGGTTGACAAACACAAGGGCAAAGCCAGGAAGGAGGGGGCAGCCGAAAAGGATAGTTCCTGAGATTTTAGAAAATAATAAACAGGAGCGTGGGTACATTCAAACCTTACGGATGGGATAAGAATCATTTTTTGGGCGATCAACCAACCCAACCCCAACACTGACTCATCTTGGAGCGAGTTTGCATATTAAGTAAATAGAAAGAGAGAAACCTACTTCCGCTCGGTTGCTTATGATAGACCAAAGAAAGGCACTAATAGAGTATAGCAAGCTCCTCGTAAGACAGCAATAACTTGATTGCAATCTTACCAACCAATAGCTACAATACCACATTCCACCAGTCATATTGTTTTGATTAGCTTACTGTTCGCAAGAAATTTTTTGTACGGAAATTAATAACTGCAATCACGAAACAAATGTAAAGAAAAATGATTTTCTTAATCAAACTTGTGAGTACAACTCTGTGTATCCCCTGATTCTTGTCTCTAATTTCTTTTCCTTGATTCAAGTGCTGAAGCAGCGTATTTCTCGAGCGTAGGATGATGTGGACCTCCTTTACTAGATCGTCAAGAAGAGTTAGCAGCGCTTCGGATTGATCACGAAGAACAACTTCTCTTGGTCACTGCACCCTTGCTAGAGAACTTTGAGAAAGACGATGTAGTCGATATCTTGATCTCCTTGTGAATCTTCCAAGATGTTATGGAATTTTCAAGATGCCTCCAAAGAGAATATGTAGCCCCTTTATTTTATATAGGCATGAATTAGGGTTTTAGGGTAGCCTCCAAGTAATCCTAATGGACCCTTGGGCTTGAAATATGTGGGGGGCCGTTTTGTAGAGGCCCAACCTAACCCAATGTAGTTGTATTTGACTTAAGGCAATCTTGACTTAAATAATTAATCCGGCTTTATTAACCCAAAATATTGACTTGGGTCAATATGTCTTGAATTTATAACTTAGTCCATACAAAATTTGGACTTAGTCCCATAAAATTTAGCATGTCTCCACTTACCAAACTAGGTAAGCTAGTCATATAGCTTACTTAGCACAAAGTTTAGCCTGCTTGCTCCTTTAAATTACTTGTAGCGTAAGAGCGTAGAGTAACGAATGGAGCATCTCTCGTAGTACTATAAGGCAACGAAGTTGCTGCATTGCATAGAGGTCGCTAAGATTGCTGGTAAGAATCGCTATTGCAAGTCTATTGAAGCCTACGCTACTTATTGTTTATCAAAAAGGGACCCCCTTGGCCCTTCCCACCTAGGGTTACCCCTACCCTAAGATAAGACAGTTCCCGCCATCAGGTCAGGGAATAGAGCTAACCGCATCGGAAAAAATAGAAATTCCTAGTCCGAATCCTGGACCTGGTTCACGCTTGAAAGCAACAATTCTTCTTCTAATTTCGTACAAAAAATTGTTTATATAAAGAAGAGTTCGTCCTTCTTCAAAGAGATAAAGTTGCGCGGCCCTTCAATTCAAGATAGAGGCTTCCATCATCGTTAGAATCATGGGGCGGGGAAAATTACATAAAGAAAGGAGACTTATTTCAAAGTGGTTCAGGTAGCTCAGCTGGACTGAAAATCCTTGTGTGGTTCAAAAGATAGAGAGTTGATGAGGAGGCTTTTCTAAGAAAAAAGGCATGGTTCTTTCAATTCCGCATCCGGGGAAAGCATCTTCCGCTAAAACCATATCTGCTACTCTGATATTAGCTATTCTAGTCAAATCATAGGATTGAAATGCGATTGCTACTTTCTTGCCTTGGGGCATATAATTCTGGAAAACGTAATAAAAAGTCTTTCTCTACTGTCTTCAGTCCTGTTTGCTTTAGAAGTAAGCAAGCAAAGACAAGTGGTAGCTAAGCGAGAGTGCTTGCGGTGATGAAAAATCTTTTTATTAGACCAAACAAACAGAGGAACCGCTATTCCTCACTACGGTATTTACTCTTGAAATACAGGGTAAGCCAACCAGTAGAAAGACAGTGTAAGCAAGGAATTCTATTCTTCTACCAGTCAACGATATCACTTATTTTGACAGTTTGAATAATACTAAATCTCCTGCGACTTCGTCCTCCCCTTTTGCTCATAAGTAATCTCTTCCCAATCAATTGATTGAGATGATCCGAATCATCAAGGGCATCCCTATATTTTTATGTATGTCAATAGGAACTTCGATGGATTGATTTGTTGGTGCTGCCTCAGCATAAGGAAAAGGAAAAGGACAGGTTGTTTCAAGCTACGAAGTCCGGTGAATCCCGAGAGGAGATGCTTCATACAGGTGTGGAAGGGCTTCACATCGAACGAGTTAAATAAGACTTCAAAATAGACGTGACTAATGCAATAAGTAGACAAATTGCGCCCCGTGTAGATGGTTGTTTTCTTTTTGAAAGAATGAACACATAGTCATGATTTGATTACCCACTAAAGAAATTGTGTCTGGTGTCCATTCATAAATAACATTTTTGCATATTCGCAGGACTAGTTCGACTGACTCTACACCTGTTGCACGCACGGGTCTCCGCCCTGTTCCTTCTTATAGTAAGCATGACTTTCTTTTTCTTTTTTACGATTCTCTACTTCCCCCCAATCCAAAATTTTCAGGTGAAAAGAAGATAGATGACTGAGAGTCACGGGATTTTGAAAGCGCCGCTTCTAGCCTTTCAGCTTCTTCAAAGAGATGACGAATACAGAGTGGTTACCACTTGTAGGCTCCTTCACTAACTAGGCTAGGCCATAACTTTAACGAGTGCACGAGCAGAGGCGGAGACAGAGTTGTCCCCTCTTTCAATCATGCCTATCCAGATTTTCTCGATCCAGCCGAACTTACTTCGATGTAAGATGGAGTTGAAGTCTTAGGGTAAGCAGCTCCGTACTCCATTCAAATATCAGCAATTTTTGTACCAAGGCAAGCTCCTGCATCTCTAGGGATAAAGGCATCTTTTTTTTCTGCCTTCTCTTTTCGCTCAAGCGCTTCCCTCTTATTGTTGATTAAAGAAGCTATTTCATCCCTTCGAGCCTCTTGCAATGACAGAGGCAGGCCTAAGGGTTGCAAGCCCATCCAATTCATTTACACAAAAAGAGAAACCTATGTCGATTAAGAATTAAAAGTCGTCGTTCGTTAGACAAGGCCCATGTGCTGTGTATCTCTGGTGTTCTACGCGTGGAATAGAAAAAGTTTGTTGCATCAACAAAGTGTATTAGTCAAAAAGGCTTACTTAAGCTCATCGATGTGTACTCATAGGCTGTGAAAGAGAGGGCGGACCAGGAATTGAATCAGATGCATCGAATTCCCTTGCCCTGTTAGCAAGAAAAGAAGGAGTTGCTATTGATTGAATCAGGAAGAACATAACCTCGAGCGGACCTTAGTAGGCCTTTCCGCAGTCAAATTACTAATTTAAAGAAATTATTGACAGCTTAAACAATTGATTGCCCTTTCTTTGTTCTTTCTCGAGTGAAGTGACTCACACTAAGCACTGCTTTCTTACTTAGGCAGATTCATCTCCTTCCTTTTTTTGAGAGAATCATGGTAAGGGCTGAAGATCGAGTTCATGCTTTTTTTGGGGCTTGTGTAAGGATTTCCCTATCTGTTAGCTGGAGAAGGGGCAATTGAATTTCTCCCTTCATTCTTCTATTCAAGTGGGAGGAAAGAGACTTTTACGCTTTATGGTCTGAATTCAACGGATCTCATATCATCCATTTCTGAGCTTCAAGCCTTGCAAGCTTTCGAAGTCTTGCATTCATTTCTATCTCATTTTCAGGTAGAGTGCACCTGGACCCTATAGGAACCCCCTGATCTAATGGGGGGAATTGCTATGAAAGAGGCTCACTTGGAAGGAGCGATAGAAGAGCTAGACCCATTCAACAAGAAAGCTTTGTGCTTTTTCTAGCTTTGGCTTGGCAGGGTTTCTTCCTTTATTGAGTTAGCTTCGCTATTGGCTTTGGTATATGGAATAGAGTCTTTCCTTATAGCTAGTCTTCTGACTTGCTCTGGAATACGGATTTTTCATGCCTAGCTTTATGGGAAAGATCATATCTAGAGTAGATACCGAATCTCATTCCTTATCAATTTCATGGTTCATTCCAGTCTTTAGTAAGTCAAGGCATTCGGGAAGCAGGAGATCGATCCGCTCTTTCCATTTCTCTTGACGTCTTAGCCGAACTACTTGAACTTGAGTCATTAGCTTCCTTAAGCCATGTCCATACTAAAAGAGCTAAATCGGATGGTGACTAGATTCATTCCGTAGCACGGGATTCTGTAACAGCAAAAACGTTGACCCCTACTACCGGTCCCGCATTTGAATATGAGAAAGAAAGAGAGTCTCTCCCTAAAGCCCTAAAGTCTCATCCCACGGGCACATCTTGACTATGAAAAGCAGAGATATAGATCACGCCTAAAAGCTACCATTTCTATTAAATATGATACCACATCCGATTTGATTAAACTCACGGATCCAATCGTCAAGGAAAGGCCAGTCTACTGACTAGGGTTAAAAGAATTTACCCAGGCATGGGATAAAGGGCAAGAAGATCCGAGATGGCAAATCAAGCAGCCTATTGCGCTAACAGTAATGGATGAAAGGGAAGAGGGACGAAGTGAAGACGAGGTTTACTCAAACGAGTTGAATAAGCAAGCCAATAAGATCAAGTTGCTCTTGTTGAACCAGCTACTAATCACCAAGTCCTTTGTTTAGCCAAATCAGCTTGGGATAGCTTGGTTGGTGAGAGAATTTTCGCATTCATTTGATTGATAGATGCAAAGAATTCACCTAACTAGAACTCCGCGAGTGAATGCAAAGAAGCAAACCAGACTAGACGGAAAGAACTCTGAGTAAACAAAGCAAAAACCCATCTGGCCGATCTCAAGCTGGATGAGAAGGCAAACCAACCCTCCGAAGAAGGAAACCATGACTAATTAGACCGTTAGTGACCAAATGACAACGTCGACATAGGAAAAAAAGGTGAGATAGGGGATGGAAGCAGGGTAGTGCTAACTCTGCATCCGCAAATATTTTGGCTCTTTCCAGAGAGCATCAAATCAACCGCTTTCATTTGCTTTGAGACTGACACTCTTCCAGGCGAAAAAGGGAAGGAGCTTTCCAATCGATCACACGTCCGACACAAGAGAAGGAAGGGCAAGAGAATAAATAGGCACTGGCATATTGACTATATGAAATATGGACTATGTAAGAAAAATGGGGAGGGAATGAGAAGAAAGCCTATTTGCAGGCAACAAGGATTTGCTACTTTCTTAGTTAGAAAAAGGAGTTACCAGCTAGTGGAGCGAGGTAGTTTACTTGCCTTTACACGATTCCTACATTGAGCTCTCTGTGCCTTACTTATTATGAGTTGAGAAATCGATATAAGAGAGATTTCGCCAGCTAGAAGAGAAATAGGATATAGGTGAGCCCAGGGAATGTTGTTGAAAAAAGAGCCCTTATAAAAAGCTCTTGGCCCACCCTTCACACTGTTCACGGTTAGCCGGGAATGAGACAGGGAGTTATATTTCATTTATGACTTTCGCCTTGCACCTTACACTAAACAGAATCTCTTGCACGCGCGTATAATAAGGAAGAAGACCTTGTTGGCTGTTCCTTATTCTTGATAGCACAGGAAAGAGAGATTCCGGAATCTCTTGACTTCACCCCTACGCACCTTTCAAACATATTTTTCTTACTCCAAGAGCGAAAAGAACATCATATAATCGGTTATACTATCCGAAAACATAGGAGTATTAGTACTTGCTAAAGCTAAAGGTTTTATCCCTCTCGACACGTGAAAGCTAAAAATAGTCCACTAGATAAGCCAAGTAAAGTAGTGCCAGATACAGATGAAATTGTTTTTTCTCCTTTTTAGATTTACAGAAGTAAATTCCTAATTCAATCCTTCCCCGAGGGGTACTTCTATTTAAGCTTTAGAGAATCCAGTTCCAGCGGAAGACTAAGTAAGGTGCGGTATAAAGTCTAATCAATCTCCTCCAACAGACAATAGGGGGATCTGACATGACCACAATCAAGCAGTCTATTGTTCCGGTTCTATAGAGTCTAACCCTGAAAAGAGAAGACTCATTGTTTTTAGCCTGGTACAGGTGTGGGAGATCTTTACCATATAGTATAGTAGCCCTGCCATTCCGACAAGAGCAGTTACGCCTTTTCCTAAAGCCCTTAGTAAACCACCAGGAAGTAGTCTGCTTTGATATAACCTGGACCTTGCCTAGCTACCATGGAAAGCATTGTCCAAAGATCTGGAAAAAAAGCTATCTTACTCTTGGACCTTACCTTAATAAAGGAAGAACTTAAGCCTTTCTTAAAAAAAAAGCCCTATGATGAGCTAACTTGGCGTGTTGCAGGAAATGAAATCACAGCAAGAAAGAAGGCTAGGAGACATAGCATACTTTCCTTTTTTAGGATTTCTACCCGCGGATGACTGAACTGCCTTTCCTTTCGAACTGTACTACCACGACCCTCGCTAACTGCATCGGATTCTTTTGTTAAAAGAAGACTAGCTTTTAGAGTGGATTCCTTCCCTAAACTAAAGAATTTACTTACCTTCAGCCGATATCATTTCACTTGAGCCGGGAACTCCTGTTTACCTTACGACATGTATTCCTTCTTATAGATATCATCGAAAAAGCGGAAGACTAAGAAGACTTTTCTTTGTCTCGTCCACACCCAGGAAAGAAAAGATCAGATCAGTAACAACAGACTTCCAGTTCCTTGTTCCCATGAAAGCATGAGTGAATGGTCAATTATTGTTGAGAGGATTTGAAAGAGTCGAGTCTGTAAAAGGCTTATCGGATTGGTAAGAAAGACTTCGGTCTATCAAATTCAAGTTCAAGACCGGTTAAGAGAGCTACGTCCAGCAGGGTTGGTCTCATCATCCCGAATTAAAAATGAAAGGAATTGGTAGTGAAAGACCAGATCCTTTTTTCATCAATTGTAGTATCTATGCACCAATCCTTTTAGATTTACAATCCTATTTCTATTATAAGAAATGAGGTTTTAACCCACTTTAAAAGAGTCCTTAGGGTCATAAAGAGACCTTAAAAATGTGTTTTCTAGAGGTCAATTCTTTTTTCCGGTCGTAGTATATGGCATTACCGGTCTTAGTCTTAGGAATCCCATCCCTAACGAGCTAGAAGTTAAATAAGTGCTCTTAGCCTTTTTCTTGACAGTAGGATTTGGGAAGCTCTTCCCTTCTACTCGACTTGTCTATTGAATCAGCTCTTTTCCAGGAGTAGGCTAAAAGAAAAGCTTGTGTTAAGCATATCGCTTTTTTAGAACGATTTGATCCATCAATGACATCTATATGAGATAGCCTCGGTTCGTACCTTCGGAACAACCAGAACAGGAACAGTGGACCTAAGCAAAGAAAAAGATTTACCGTAAAGAAGAAGGGGATTACCAAAGGAAATTCCCATTCAAGATAGGATCACTTCTAGCGGGACGAAACTCTACAGACTTGATGGATGAGCTTCCTTTCAAAAGGCAACAAAGAAAAAGAAAGAGATATGTGGCAAAGAATGATTTGATAGAGGTGTGGAGTTTAACTGAGATAAAACAGAATCAAAAGGGCTAGGAGCTCTGGACGGTAACGAAACTAAAGCTTCACACATGTCTTACTTCTTTTTTTCCAACTTGAAAGGGGAATAAAGCATGATTGCGAACTGCAGATAAACTCGTTAGCGGGGAATAACAAAGACTAGCAGTACGATGAATCTGATAAAAAGGTGGAGTAGGTAGTCTTCAAAAACTAGGCTTGCTTTCTCTGTTGGTTTAATTCGCCACTAGGTGGAATCAGACTGTCGGCTCTCGATTGCTGCTTGATTACCTATGTCGGTTGCGTTAAGCTTTCAGTTCTGCACAAAGCGCAGGTGGGCGCCGCCCTTTTGAAAGCTTATTAGCTGCGAGACCTGTCATGTTCCCACTTGATCCTGCAAGTCTATAGTCTATACTTCTTTCTTTGATGGCAATCGTTGGTCGCTTGCTTCATTGGAAGGACTGATGCAATTATACCTTTCCTGTTCTCTCTACTTCTTACTATTACTATGTAAATAGTTTCTTTTAGCATTCGTCCATCAAAGAGTTTTATTCGCCCCTTACTTAGCTTAGGAGTGGGGGAAACTGAATATCAATCAAATAAGTAGGTTTATTTTAGAGGAAGCTCTGTCTTATTGAATTTCTCCTTGAATTCCATCTGAAGCCTGAACTGTCAACCTTTCCTCTTTCTTTGAGAAAAGTGTAAAACCTATCTAATTCATCTTAGGTCCATGTTAATACGAATTAGTGAAATAAAGGATGATTAAGAAGTGGAATAAGCAAGTAGAGAAACCAACCAAGCAAATGGAATCTCCCTGACCCAGGCACAACAAGCAGTTTCCGTGACGGAAAAAGCGGCATTGTTGAATCAAGAGAAGTAAATGAAGGGCCATCGGCAAGCAGCACCGGCATCGACAGCGGTAGTACGATTCTATCCGTTCAAGTCTTGGTCTACCGGTGGGTCGTCCTATGAGTAACTCTCACAAACAAAGAAGAAAAGAGATCGAATTCAAGCCAGCAAAGGAATGAGGTAGGGCACGGGAAAGGTAAAGAGAAGGGGCCATCGTTGGTGCATAACAGAGCTTTCCTACCGATGATCTTTCTCGGTGTATAAACGAGGCTTAGCCTTCGAAGTACCGCATAAGCAAGAAAGCCAATAGACCTTGAAGAGCTTGTAAGAAAGGACTTATGAAGAGGATTTTACTATAGTATCAAATCCACACATAAATCATGTACGCAAGTTGGCACAGCGCTTTCGCTTTAAAAAAATTTCGCTCATTTGGTCTGCGCGGTCAAATCGGGTCTCCTTCCTGTGTATCCCATGCCCGGTGCCGTTGATCTGTCTGATGGGAGAGATCCACCAATCAATTCCGTTATTTCAATGTGTTGTATACTCTATAGGGGTGGAGTTCCCTCTATTCAAAATATGATTTTTTGCCCGGAGGGATATGGAAACATTGAATTCGCCAATTTGCAAACTTTTCATTGATTCTTGACACATGTCATGCTGGATTTGAACAAATATAATTGAAAGTCTAATTCTTCTAGAGAAATTTGAATATGAATTAAACCAAAGAGGAGTTTTTGACTCAAAAAGTAGTGGCAGGAAAGGAAGCAGCACACCAGGACGAACTCCTTCTTTTAAATATCAACTCAAGGCCTCCTTTACTTACTCGTTGGTTTGAGTGCTTTATCGAGGATTGATATAGAGAAAAAATGCCTATATTTCTTATCTAAGCCCACCTACCTTGGGATAAGTGGTTACCAGAAGTTTGAAGCTTACTTTAATGAGCAACACTTCCTCGTAGGGTCACCAAAGCAGGCTCCTTTAGCCGCTTCGATTGTTAGAGCTCACTTCACACCAACAGAATCGTAAGCTTTCTTCTCCGTCTCAGCTTGAGATCTTCTTTCTACATCAAGATCTGGCCCTCGATCTACTCAGGCTATGGTGCAATTCCTGGCATATGTACACCACAGTAGCTAAGGCAACCCCGTTCCAGCTCTCATTGTATTTGAAGTTGAGGATTTCGCTTCTGATGTAGTCAGTGAGAAGCTAAGTTCCGTTTTTAGCTTTAGCAAGCCTGTGACTGCCTGAACAGACTAGTCTACGCTCAACCAACATTCCGAATTTGTCTAGATACTGACAGTTCAGGGGATAGCAGAGAGATAAAAGAAAAGAAGTAGTTCCGAAAGAAGACTCCACCTAGCTAGCGCGCTCCTCACCTCAATGCTACACTTCGACAGCTACGAACTAAGACGCTTTAGAAGAAAAGCTACATCCACTACCTACATTCACCCTGACAGGCTAACCCGAGCTTACCCAGGGCCTTACCGCCCAAACCAGCAAGACTAATGTCTACTTATACCTTTGAGAGGTCCACTTATACTATTGATAAAGTCTCTAAATTAATAAGGCCCCGGTTGTGTTGTTATATAAGATGAAATTCAATCTAACAAGCGGACTACCTTCGGCTACTACAAGATCTTTATAAACCAAAGAATGAACCTACTTTACGCACTTCCGCACTAAGCAGGCAAGGCCAACTACACAAGCAAGAAGGCATCTCTAAAGGTGCTTATGCACTCCACTCGCTGTCTACTAAACGAGCGTTAGAGCAAGCAAGTGAAGCCCTCAATTTAGTGGCTTCCCTCAACCTCCTCTTTCATTTCCGCTTAAGCTTCCGCCTCATACGGCTTCCCCATTAAAAGAAGAATTCATTTTTTAAAATGGAAAATACTTTTTAAATAAGAAATGAAGAATTCGTTGTCCAAAAGTAGATCGCATTTCTTGAGTGCCCGTTCAACCCTTTGAAAACAAAGGCTTTGTGCTGCACCCTTCCGATAAATTTGTCTTAGGTGCAAAGCGTGGGTGTTTTCACTAAGCGCCTTCCCATATGGGGAGAAGAGTAACTCCCAGATCTCGCTCCTCTTCGCAACAAGAAATTCTAGGGAATAGTCTCTGCGCAGAAGTTCGGAAAAAACAACCTTTTCGATCTCGAGTTGTTTGTCCACAATAGAGGTTCGATCTTCCCCCATATAAGAACCTCTACGAGAGTTCATTAACCTGCTTTCGAGTTCTACTGGACAGGTGTCGGCATCCGGAACTAGGGGCTTGTTGAGATCAATTTCGGTCCTTCTCGCCGGGCCACCCCAAGACTCAAAGGTTTCTAAGTCTAAGGGAGAGGGGACCAGTACTAGCTCTTTGTTGAGGCTTTGTGGGATTAATTGATTAGATACCCGAGAGCCATAATCTTTCCTAGGAATAGCTTCTACGACGATAGGCATAAAGGCATGATTAGTTCCACAAATGTCACTGCACTTACCATAGTAAACTCCTTCTCGTTGTACCGAAATAGAGGTCTGATTTAAACGACATGGTACAGCATCACATTTGACACCTAAGGAAGATACAGCCCAACTATGTGGTACATCAGCAGATGTTATAATAAAACGTATAGGGCTCTTTGCTGGTAGAACCACCCTATTGTCGACTTCTAATAAACGTGATTGACCCAATTCTAGATCATCTTCTATAATCGTATGACTGTCAAAAGTGAGTGACTCTTCATCGAAACTGTTATAGTCCGAATACTTAAAAGGTAGGGTCGACACCCGCCTCCCCCCAAACTGTACTTGCAAGTTTCCCCGCAAAAAGCTCTCCACATGTCACGACCCGAAAGCACTCCCTAGAAGTTAGGGAAAACCTTCGAATCGTGACCGGCGTACTTGACCCCTTTGGGGTCTCGTACAAGCTCTCTAACTCGCATTCATAACATAAAGCATGAAAAGTAGTGCGGAATTAAAACTTTTCACAATAATAATAATAAAAGGAGTCTTTTCATAAATACTAGGAAATCTTATCGTCACAAGCCAACTTAAAGACACGACTTAAAATCTTAGGGACACGGCCCTTTACAATAGAGTAAATACATTTTTAAGTCTTAATAAGGAAACTAAGAAACAAAAAAAACTATGTCCTCGAATATATGAGGACATACCCAAGTCTTGAGAGATAGAATTCCCAAGCATCAACTTCGATCCTCCAAAGGCTTCCAACCTATACTCATAAGGTATAAAAAGTATGGGGTTAGTACAACAATGTACTAAGTATGGCATATGCAAAAACATGCAAAAAGGGACATTTTAGTAAAGATAGCTTTTTATGCAATTCAAATATAACCTTCATGAATCTAGAAGCAAACCCACATAAGAATCAACAATTAACACTTTATGGCTATCTTACCAAACTTAAAGTAAACAAAGGAACATTTCAATTAACTTTGCTAAACTTGCAATAAAATTGAATAAAGCATCATAGTGAACATTTTGAATTCTTACAATGAAGACCTTACAGTGAATGGCACGGTCCAAGTCATATGAACCCTTTTTCTTTGAAGTTGCCCTAACCCAAGGTTATTCTAAGACTCCCTAAGGTGAGCCAAGAAGGGACAGCATTACACCTCCTGCAAAGCACACCAAATCGACCGTAAAAACTACCGTAAGCTTAGGCTTACGTTCGTTAGAAATCGAAATCCACGCCCTTGGCTAACATATGCAAAACACTCATGGAAATATAGGTCATACCAAGTGAAGGTGAGAGTAGCATCCCCTACTACCCATGCCACTTAGTACTCATGATCCATGTTACTCAAGTACTCCACAATAAGCCTCCATAACACTACACCAAGTTAACTCATTCACAAAACGGATTTCAGAAGGTACTCTTCTCCATAGTAGGTATAGGTCACACCAAGTGCAATGTGAGAATAGCATCCCATACTACTACTCCCACTCAATGCTCCTACTCGGTAACTAATGTGGATTGAGCACTTCACGACATACATACACAATTTCAACAATACACAAGATAATTAGTTTCAAATCAATTCTTTTGTGAGAGTTAGCTTAACCGACAAAGACCATGAGAGCTAGACATGGAATCCCGATATTAACCCCTATCGGATGAGGGATTCTTACTTGCCTAGAGTAAGGTCATGCTTCTTAGCGTTTACATGGCTTTTCCAATAGCTACACCTATGCGGGCACATAGTTAAGGGATAAGGAGATTGCTACTAAGTAACTCACTCTCTAATAACGAGGAGTACTCATCTCAATAGGTACTTTGGATTACAACATCTCAACTAACGAAGTGCAATCCACCTCCCTTTCATATCCTCTCGGTGCTAGGCATAACTCCACACGGATTTCTCAACATAAAAGTCTATCATAGGAAGCTCACTAGGAAATGGAGAGGTTGTTACTAGACACTACATCTCAACTCACGAAGTGTGTCCACCTCAAGATTTCCCCTTTTTGCTCAACTTGTCATAATACAAATCTTAGAAGAGTGTGTGTGTACATGTGCACACCTTGCATATAAGCATCATTTCATTTTCATCAAGTTCTACTCATACTTTAACCTTGATTCATCAAGCTACACACTCTACATACTTCTCATAATCATATACTTCATTTAGACTTAAACTAGGTCAAACATGCAATTCAATCTACATCAAACACAACATAAGACCCATTTCCAATATATCTTCATTTCACATATTAGACCTTCAAGGTCACATACTCAAACCATACTAAGTAACATCAAGTTCATCAATTAGCACCGCCACCCATAAGGTGGACCATACCACTCAAATAGCAATTCATAATAAGAACTATACAATAAGAGCAACTCATCAACAATTCAAACCATCATTACCCATAAGCAATTTATCAATATTTCACCATATGAAGGCCCTTAGGGCAGTAGCTACACCAACATGACATACACAAGAAGACCCAAGTTCATACCTTACTCAAATCATGCTCACATAACCCATTTTCATGCCAAAAGTTGAAGTATGCATATACAAGAGTTTCATGGAGTTTTAACATCAAAACCATCTATTCAAACCAAGATAAATACATTTAAACCATTAGAACTTAGTTACAAGAAGACCCATAATAGAAATCAAAGTTTAGAAGAAGTTGAGTTTAAAACCCCCTTTGAAAACCATTTTGGAAGTTGGCTTCTTGAATGGAAAGGTATTCAAGAATGGATACCATACCTTTAGGAGAAAGAAACCCACGAATTTGATGAAGAAACAATTCCCAATCCGTCCTCCTATCCTTCCTTGACTTCTAGCTTCCAAGAGAGTTGAGAGAATTTTCTTGAGAGAATGAGAGAGTTGGATCTTGAAGAGAAAAGGGGGTTCTTCTCTAGGTTTAAGGTGTAAGAGAGTCTTATAAGGCTTGGGGTGTATTTACATAAAACACCCTAAGCTGGCAGCCTTTAAATCATGCACTGGCAGGCTTCGTCGACGAGACCTCCTCGACGGACCGTCACGTCCACAACGGACCGTCACGGGGTTCCGTCGAGAAACACTTGGCTTCCAAATGGAGCCTGTCCCAATTTCACTCTCTGTCACCCACGACGCCCTGGCTCGACGGACCGTCCTGAGTACGACGGACCGTCGCCATGGCCGTCGTGAGCTACTGATGGGCAGACTTGCCCAAGTCCTGGGGCCCATCATCTAGAGTCCTTGGGGTCCTAGGTGAGGTCGTGCCCAGACGTCAAACCCCTAAACTAAGTCGTCTAGGTCTAGGGAACATCCGACGCATGTTTCAAGTAAACCGAACACATAAAACTCATCCAAACTTGCCAAGACATACTAGTACATTCTAAGGCATACCATCCGAACATCATGGACGTTTTTGGTCGATTGAACTCCAAACTTAACCAAACTTTGCACACTGCCTAAGGACACAAAACTAACTCCGTTTAACTTAAAATCAACTCAAGAAACAACCATGAGGCTCTAGTTCACCTTAGTTCATTTTGAGGCGTTATACCACACCTACTCTTAGAAAGAACACTATTTTTCTTTAGTTAGGTAGTTCTCCCGACCGTAAGAACCTTTATGAGTAAGGTTAATCGAAGGCCGGCGAAATTTTATTGGAAAGAGGGAACCATTTCTTACCCATCCCTACCTACCCTATGTATTCGAGGGAGAGGCTAGAACCGAAAAAGACCAGGTTCCACACATATGAGATAGGCAGAAGGTATGCGACGAGCAGTTTCTTGAAGAGCGAATTCGATCCTATAGTCGTCTTCTTTTTTCGAAAAATGCACAGTGGATAAGGATGCTAGTCGGCTCGGCGAAGTTGTAGCCCAAAAAATGATCCTGAGTGATTCCTCACCTATCCTGTCAGGGGCCCAATGGAACGCTCGAGTATAGATTCCCTATGCTTATGTAAACGGGCGGGGCCGGCCGGCCCGTAGATATAAAATGATCCAGCCATAGGCCTGACCGAATATTGTTTGTCCATAAACAAAACGAAAAAAAGGTTTATTTTTAGTAGTAGTTCATGAGACCTCCAATTCCCACGTTCCAGCGTGCATTATGCCAACAGGTCCCACCACCAACTCTAGCTGAGAAGTTGAGTCACCCTTCTTTTTTTTCCATAAATAGAATAGAATAAAGAATGAGATAGTCTATATCATGTATCGATCATAGGATCACTCTATGAATAGGTCAATTCTCTGTGACCTCCCACCGTTCACGACATCCCTTGCTTCTCGCAAGAACGGCTCCTCGGTGGAGGAGTAGAAGCGCTGGTCGCCTTCGGTCAACTTGTTTATGCCTGCTGTTACCTACTGTAGGACCTCCGTCCCCGAAGCAAAGAAAGAGGAGCAGGAACAAGAGGTTGTCCTCTCCTTACAGTCAAGTGGATTTCCGCTCCTCTCCAGACCCAGTAGTTCCGCAACTACTACTGTGGTTATTGCAAACGGGGATTCCCCATTCCGAAAGGTTACTAGGCCGGCCGTTAGGTCCAAAGTTGTATACCACTGCTATGGTGCCGATAGATTCACTACTTCAGCGCCGTTATCGGACATTGCAGGCTGAGCATCTATTTCTCGTATATCGTTCCACACCGAGAAGAGGGATGTATACCTCCAGCAACAACAAGAATGGAACCATAGGCTCCTATGTTGGGAGCATTTTGGGGTATAGGTCTAACCACCTCAACTCCCCATTTCTGTCATGCTATAGTTATTAAAGTCTCTCGATGGCGGGAATGGGAGATTAACGGTAAGCCAGATGCTTTGCGAACCCTATTCAACTTTAAGGCATTTTGTTGCACTTTAATCACCCTCGTGAAGAGGTGCACTCTGATACCATTGATGTCCAATAGCTTTTATAGTAATGGCTGGATCTACTACTACCTCGTCCATTGAGTATAACAGAGCAAATGATGGTATAGCAATGAACATAGGGATGATACTAGGAAATATGGTCCGAAGAATCTCGATAGTAGTTCCATGAACAATCCTTTTCGGGATTGGATATTTTTTATAGTGGAAATGCCATAAAGCGCGACCCAAGATCCATGATACGAAAACCAAAATCAGAATAACGAAGAAAAAGACATCGTGATGTAAGTCTGTTATTCCTTGCATTATAGGTGTTGCTGCGTCTTGAGATCCTAATTGCCATGGTTCCGCTGCATCACAAGGAGCAATTGTGAGGAATAGCCATTCTAGAACAATCATTTGGTTTGGTTCATTCTTTGACTGCTCTGCTCCCCCCAAAAAAAAGAGAGACTGAATTTCTTCCACCTTCCCTGTAGGAGTAGTGAAGAAGTATAAATTTAGTTGGTTGTTGACCAACGGAAAGCATGGGATCAAAAAAGGAAGAATTTATGCAATTTCTTTTCTAAGAAAGAGATCATAGTGATTGATGGCTCTTTCAATCCGGCGAAATAGAATTGGCGCGTACCAATTTGGGTCAGATTAATAAGCTTACGACCACTGAACAAACTTGGTTGACGAACATAGTTTATGCGCCGCAAATGTAGCAGCTTGTCGAGCATTTGACAAACTCACACCATCCATTTCAAATAGGATTTGTCCCCTGGACACACGAGCAATCCAACCCGTAGGATTTCCTTTTCCTCTTCCCATTCTTACTTCTGTAGGTTTCACGGTAATAGGGATATCTGCGAGAACTCTTATCCATATATTACCATTTCTTCGAAATTGTCCGCTCATAGCACGATGGAATTGTCCGATTATAGCACGACACGCTGCTTCAATGGTACGATATGAAAGACGACCAGCTCTACAACTTTTAGTGCCATATCTTCCAAAACCAAGTTGTGTACCGTCCGGTTTGCAACCCCTAGTACATCTGCCTTTACGATATTTACTATATTTCGTACATTACGGACATAGCACATCCCCCCTTTTTTTTACTATATGAAATCCACACTTTGACACCTGAGATTCCATAATGAGTAGATACTTCCGCAGGAGCATAATCTATTTTCTGGTTAAATATATTACGAGATGTTTTTCCATACTTTCTGCAGTCAGTTTTAGCTACTTCTGCACCTTGTAATCGACCTGAACAACATATACGGATCCGCTCCACCCCCTTTTTCATTACTAATGGAATATCCTTCACTATTTGACTAAAAATGCAACGAAATGATCTTGTTTTGTTCCTCGGTTTAAAAGATATGTCTTGAGCAATCGGAGAAGCACTTTGATAAACAAATTTGATCTTGACCGATTCAATTAAGGTATCAGTGTTTGTTCTATTATACAACAAAGATCGCATTTTTTGCACTTCGTTCAAATAATAGTTGTACCCGTACAGAATTCTTCTATTTTGTCAGTATGATATCTATCATCATCTCTATTCCCCTTATCAATATTCCTATCCTATTTAGGTCTATGAATTTCTCTGTCAATTCCATTACCTTATCCTTACCCATGAGGTTCCAACATTTTCTCCTTAATTGACCTAGGAGTTGTTCCCGGGCATCCTCAAAAAAAGGTTATTATACACCCCAACCCCATCCCTTGGAAAAAAAAAGGTAGCACCGAAGAAAGGAAAGAGCGAGATGGTGGTTTTTGTTGTTCCCGCAAAGCGAAGATCATTCGCTTGGAGAATAAAGTGGGTCATCCTTTTTTTGTCTTCGGCCAAACACTTTTTCTCGCTGGTCGAGCTTTCTACAAAAAAAGCGATGCAAGAACGTATTCTTTTATCTAAGCTTCTTCCCTGTGCATTAGCTCCCCCCATCGTAGATGGTTCAGCCACGCCCGGTGCCACGAAATGATTGAGAACTATGACTGGGTCGAAATACATTTTCTTCTTTGTATTTAATAAGTATTGCATGATCGAATAATTCAAGGAAGGGAAGACTGCGGGGAGGGTCCTTTTAAGTAGATGACTTGTCGGGCGGTCGGAACGGGACTTCTTTGGGAAAAAGAACTTGAATAAGTTTGTTTTTCTGAAGGAGTCGTCATTTTCTATCAGGAACGCTATGTCATTTTCAATCCTGGCGAATTTTGGATGCTTGAAGGCCCGCTGACACAAAGTGATTTAGAAAGTTTCTTCTTTATCGATGGTGATCGGTGATGGTATCCATAGCCTTGATTCTTTTTCGGCCAAATTCTGATTTCGTTTTGCTTCTCTCGATCGGCGAGCCTGATCGACTGGTCTCTTTTCCCTTCCCCCCGACATCTCACTTCATTTCGTTCTTCTTCTGTACCATCGCTTGAATGAAGACACCCGATCGGCCCGACTTTCCCAAATGCCCCTCCCCCCCGGCCCTTCTCCTTTACGGGTCTAGATTTTTCGCGTCATTTCAGTCGTCGTGGTCGACGGGGAAGAAAGAAATGAATGAATGTTCTTTTAGGAAAATGTATAATAATACACCTACCGAGACGAAAGCCAAAGGTGAGTCTCGTAGGTAGACGTATCAAACCGAAATAAGATCTCAGATTGACATCTTGATACAATGATTTACCATAATAATAAATAGAGTCAATGGTGACTCCACCGTGGGAAGAGCCACTTCCTTCTTGCTTGATAGGGGGTCTTCCATTCACCAGCGCAGACTAAAAGTGCTCTCTGAACTGTGCTGGATAGTCACCCATCACACGGCTCTCAAACCCAACCTGTGGTGGATCCCGGGAGACAAAGTCAAAATGTAACATCCTTTGCCCCATACTTTGAGATGCTCTTCTCCTGTTTTAAGAATCCTACAACTCTCTTTACTGAGAGAGACTCCATCCATATCCCTACTAGTGGTTTTTCTTTCATTCAATCGTCACTTGTTTGACAGCTTAAACTAGGCTCCACTTTAGAGATAGGTTTTTGGTCTTAATCAAAATAGGTGAAGGGTGCATATGAACGGTCGGTAGCTGCTTAGTTTCATCCGAGAGTTTAATCTCCTGACTCCTTACTGCATTTTTCAAAGAAAAAAAGAAGGGGGTCGATTTAGGCTCCTTCCCTTCCACTGCGTAGCCGCGCTAGCAGGTACTACGAGCCTTCTGTCCCACACATATAACCAGCTTGCGTGGTTCACCGGTTCCACCGAAAACTCTTATTTGTTGAAGCGGAGCATAGTGCGCTTTAGGCGCTGAGCGAGAAAGGTCTCTTCTTTCCTTTCGGTTTATTCGCTGATCTGAAACTTAGCACTTGTTTTCTTATTGATTCCCGGGGCGGTGGCATTCTTGAATGAAGTCAATCCGAACCGAATTAGAACTTCTCAGATCAGGCTAGGCCTTTCCAGCTGAGCTGGGCGCCGAGACCCTGGATGCGCTAGCGATTGGCACATAGGGGAATGGTTGCCCGAGTTTCTCGGCCTGGTATCCTGCACCTCGCGTTCATGATATCTACATTCAACTGTGCCCCGGAGTCACGATCGAAGCACGCCCGTCCATTGTGCTTCTTTCATGACATGCTATAGTGCTGGGTGTGTTCCAGTGGTCTTCTAGCCTTAGAAGAAGTCGTGTCCGCCCCCGGCATCTACAACGTCCTCCTTTGATATTCTAATCTGGGAGAACTAAAAGACTGACCCATTCGGTGACTTTCGCAGTCGCCCTCACTAAACCAACTTGAATCTGAACTACGATTCAGATCAAGTCTTACCGAAATAGGATTTCCTTTTCGTGCCATATGCGCTTAGACTTTACTTTTTCCCCCTTTTTCTTCCCGGTCAAATATTTTTTCTCGAAGATATTCGTTTCTGTGTAGAAGCAAACTCTCCAAATTTATGACCAACCTTTCCTTCAGTAATCTTACAACGAACAGGAGTTTTTCCATTGTAAATTCGTACGGAACAATCAACGAATTCCGGTGAAATAAAAGATCTACGTGACCAAATTTTCCTTTTAAGAAGAAGATCTCTCTTCTTCTTCATTCTCAAGAGGAATGCATCAACAAAACTGCCCTTCCATATAGATCGTCGTGGCATGAACGAATTTCTTTGCTTCGATTCTGCCCCTAAAGCTAGCTCCTACTCCTCCTCCTTCTCCTTCAGGATAGGATCCTCTTTGGTCCTTTTTACATTACACTCTCGGCCGCCCAAGAGGACTGGCTATCTTTCACTTTATACGCAATATCTTGAAAGGCAAAGAAAAAGATCTACCGTGGCCTTATGTTGGCATGGGATTTGGGTTACAAGCAGGTCATTCTTGAAACAGATTTTGAATATTGTTTGCATGCTGTGATTCATTTGATTTCCTCTAATCACCCTCAAGCACAACTAATCCAAGCTTGCAGGAATCTTGTTCAAAGGGATTGGCAGTGCTTTTGTAAGCATACTCATAGAGAAGAGAGAAGGTAAGATCGCGGCCGACTGGTTGGCATCTGAAGCTCTGAAGCAGCCGTCGGGTTATCAACAGCTTTTGACCTGTCTGCCTGGACATAATATACCTAAAAAAGAAGAAAGAAAAGGAAAACGTTATTGTAAATGGCACGAGAAATGGACTCACTCTACAAATAATTATGTAAATTTCAGGAATCTGATTCAAGATTACATGGACAAAGGTTTGTTCTGGATAGAAGACCGACCAATGGGAATCGAGACATCACCGTTTGCGGGAGTAGTAGAGAGATCAATATGATGTCTGCTGACTTAAGAAAGTTTTCTGACCCACAGAAAGAGTTGGAGGCGGTTGAGCACATCACATCCCACAAGAGTCAAGCCCTTCAACGGGTAAAACGTACCATAAATGGGCTTTTAGTGGACTCAAAAAAGAAATCTTGATATAATAGATATCTCGGTAAGAGGAGGATAAAAAAAGCTTATGAAGAGCCTATCACAGAGATGCACAGAGGAAGAGAACGAACGTCAGTCTCTTGAGCGACCGATCAAGAAATGCAAAGATAAGGGGAATGGTTAGCGATGAGGGCATAGGACAGAGAAAGTTCCTTCTCACTCTTTTGAATCACAGGGATTGCCTCAGGGAATAGGCCAGTCCCTGAAAAAGCCATCTCGATTGGTATCATTCAAATGCGAATATAGGCCTGATTGAAGCATAAAAGTGAAATAATAATAATGAGAGGCTTTTGTCCGTTGATGGTCATCTTACCTGTCTTCTACGCTACGCTCTCAACTGGATTAATCGCTTTGTACTGATTTATTGAAGAGGTGCCCTGTAGAACATGTTTTATGGAATTGAACTCTTTATTCCATATTTCATTTCTTACTGATTGAATGAAACTTATGTAGTCGATCATGATGGGAAGATCCCGCTAGGATCTCGGCACCCTTCCTCTAAACTTATTCCATCTATTTAGTCAATGACTCAGCCTTTAGCCTGCTTTGAATGATCCTATCGGTACTTATTCCATCTATTTAGTCAATGTATTTCATACGTCAAAGTCTAATGAGAAGATATTAAGAGTCAATGTAAGTAATTTCATACTCCACAAATATCAACTAGAATAGTTGGCAAAGGCAATCTTTCGTTGAAAGTCATTTCAGTACATATACACTATAGATTATTCGTTATATCTCTTTTCGATCTCATCTATCTTACTTCTTGATTAAGCAGCCTTGGAATCACTTCACTCCGGGCGACAAGCCTACTCATCATCAAAGCAAGTCCAAGCCCATGCAAAAATGGCCTCATTGTCATGGGATCCCTTTCCTTACTCCTCAATATAGTCGTTCTATACATTAAGATTTGCAGCACCTATTCAGGAGCTGGGGAATCGGTTTGCAAGGAAAATCTTGATTGAAAGTCCATATCTTTCTATTTTCCTCTATCTCCGGCTAGAAAAGAATGTATGCATCAAACTTTGATGTCTCACTGGTTTAGATATGACGAGATAATCATCAAAGTTCGGGAATCTCAATGGGAATACCTCACTGCACTGGTACCGGTTATGAGCCACATTCAGCGAAGAGTTTTTGGTCTTTGTCCCCTTAATGCATTATAAATTTCAAGGAAAAATTAAAAAAAAAGTGGAAATTAGAAACTTATTCCTTTTTTGTTTGGTGCGAGCTCAACTTAAGCTATACATTGCCCGAGAAGAGCGGTTTGGGTGCACCCAAACCGCTCTTCAACCACTTGCGGCAGAATTTCCAAATCTATTTAGTATGGAGATGTTGGCACAAGAAGGCAAACTCTCATTATATATCAATCTTTTGCTCTAGTTGCTATTGACTTGACTACATTGTCTCACTGAGCAGTGTTTTCTCATGGAGGAAAGAAAGATTGGCCAAATCATGCGGGTAAGTCCCCAAGAAATTTCATACTAGCTACTTCCACTACAGTCACCCCTAAGTATTGCATTATTTGTGAGAGTTCGGCCATTTGAAGAAAAGACATCGGATTATACAAAGTGCCCCTAATGCTATGATGTTGACACAATCTGTTTGGCGGCATTTTCAAATGAAAAACATAAAAGATTATTTGGATCATTGTTCCAGTGTATCTCATCCTTTCTGCAAGTTCCAATTTAGCTGGCTGAAATTGAACATTAGAAAACAAAACAATGGCCAATAAAAAGAATTCTCCTTTGAAGTTGATTTTAATGAGCATAAAACCAAGCGAAGAGTCTAATTACTGCTTTTTGTTTCACTTTATAGGGTAGGGTCACCATCCCTATGTGGGTCATAGAAAAGAAAATACATAAAGCCTAACAAGCGAGCCATGCTTCCTTGAAATTTGCCAGAACTGTCATCACCTATGGTTGATTAAGAAAAAATACTCGAAACAAGAGACCTGGGTTTTTTTCCAGTTTCTGATTCCAGAATGTCTGCATCTATTGTTCTTGTTATAGATGAATGTTTAGATGAACTACACCTCCTGAATTACATCCCTCCTTGCATGCATTTATTGATTCACTTCCCTCGACAACGAGAATTTAGAGTATATTGTATGGCCGCACAGTATTTTATGATTTTTCGGAGGAATTTATAGCATCCATCTGCTAATGTGTAATGTGCTGCCTGGTGACAAATCACCAACTAAGGAGTCCTTGAAAGCCTTGATCTACCGAACTGACATATACTTGTCCCCAATGCATGCATCAACATAAGTGGCACACAAAATATTCTCATCACTGAGGTCGTACAAATTGAACATTCCAGAAGCTTCTACAGACCGGCGCCTGGGTACGGCAATTGAGGTTGCTCCTGCTATAATTCAAGGGCTATCAGCAGAAATGTCTCGAGGAGTAGTTAAATAGGAAGGAGATAATAACAGAATAATTGTGTGCACGGGTGGACCTAATACTTATGTACCCGGGCTAGCACCCTCTCTCTTATGTGCCCTCTCTCTCTAGTAGAATGCTATTTGTTCTTATTCATATATTACCTTCCATTAGAAAAAAAAATGAAAAATGTTAAGATATTTTTAATGATATTCGGGCTTCTACCCAGCAGAGTCTTCCATAACTGACCGACCGGTGAAAGGATAGCTGGACCCGTTGAAAGTCTGCAGTTATTAATGGCATGGAAAGAAAGCTGGGCTAGGTCTTCTTCCCTTAGAGAGGCTTATTCTCCTTTCCCAAGTTCTCAAATATTTGCTTTTGTCTCTGTTTATTCTATTATTAATTCTATTGTTCCCATCCGCTTGTGTTTCAGGAAATCAAACCAAAGTCAATTCATTCAACAAGATCTGTTCGGATCAGAACTACCAGCGACCGTTTTACAGAACAAGGAGGTAAGCAAGGGCCAGGAGATTGATGAAAGAATCTGGCCGAAGTAAGTCTTGTGTTCAATTCCACGTTTGGAAGGATTTCTTTCTCCCATCTGTCTTTCCCTTCTCTCTCTTCTCTTAGCAAAGGTAGGTGAAAGTTAAAACTTTGGCTTGCGGGCTAAGGGACTTCAGTCAGATGCTTCCCCTATAGCCGTCAGCTCATTCTTGACAGATCCGATCGGGTGTTCATAATCTGGAGTAAAAGGATTCGAACCTTTGTATGCCGGTACCAAAAACCAATGCCTTACCACTTTGCTATACTCCATAGGCCTATTTTGGACGGTAGGAACGGGGAGAGGGGGAAGGGAGAAGAAGGTTCAAAGAACGAGCCGAGCCGTGCAAGGACGCGGGGATATAGCAAGTAAGCACTAAAGTTCTCCCCTTAGGACCGATTACAACAAGCTCGCGACTCTAATAGAAATAAAGGGTAGGCTCTCTACTCTATTTGCTTGCAATGCTATGCCTATCAAAGTTGGCGAAGGCTTCTGTAACCTTAGACCTGTTATGCTGTTCGACGGAACTCGTTGTCTCCACGTCCACCAAAAGTCAGTAACTTTCGTTACCGTCAGCATTTGGTATTCTCTCGATAGCTTCAATAGTTCACTGAAAGCCTTTGGTGTATTAAACCGCAAGCCCTTCAGAAAGAAAGACATAATATAATAATGAATTAATTAATAAACATTAATAATTCAAAAAATAAAGGGTTGGTTAAGAACTATTGACTGTAAACCATAGCAATTACAGTCACTCAATGGAGATGTTCACCTTTGTCTGGAATGAAGATGGATGAACAGGCACTTGAGCCTGGAACTGATGAAATTCGGGGAAAACATGGAAGCGGTCACTATACTGGGGGGCAAGACATGACCGCAACTTAAGAAAAAAGTACCCTTTAAAAGACTAAAGGAACGGGGGAATGACTACCTATAATAAAGCACAGGATAATACGAGCCGACCAGAAGAAGCAAGGCTTAGATTACCAGATCCTGGACACAATCTTCCTAGAGATGGAGAGCCACTTGACTGTAAGGAAAGGGGCCCTTGGTCCACTTGCCTCGGCCTTTTTTTTTTACCTATCCTTCTTGCTTGCTTACCTATAGCTCTCTTGTCTTAGTGACTATTCCTCTTTTCTAGTTTTTTTTTTTTGAGTGTTAAAACGATAGATTTTTCATTTGCCAATGAATTGGATCCGCCCCGATTTGATGAATAATGGGATTCTTGGCTAGAGAAAGGTTCTGTGACATGGAAGCCCAGCCCAACTCGGTCGGTCGGTTGTCCCACCTAACAGATGATGATATTCTTGATCGATTTCATTGAATTTTATTCTTTCTCACTATTCAGAATAGTGGAGCTTTCAATCAAGATCTTCTCGCCTTACCCGTTTGGGCTCTCGCTCGAATCGGAACCTTTATGAGTAGGTAGGCTTTTGACTCAATCTAATAGCCTACCTATCGGGCGCCAATAAAGGAGAAAGATTTCGCGTGGGCTCATCATCTGATGCAGAACCGATGCGAGAGGGAGAAGCGGGGAATGATAGCTTTCAAGAACCAGTGGAAAGGAAAGACTTCTTCCCCGCATTACATCCTTTCCAAAAAAAAGGAAATTTCTTTGGGCAAAAACCTTGGTAGTTTTCAAACAAATCCAATGTTGGGCATAGGGAATAGGAGATTAAGGATAACTCCACTCCATAGATATTGCACACAGATTCTTCTTTCATTTTCCATTCCTTTCGGGTCGAAAATGCGGGCTGCTAGTGGGGTTGTGCCCATTCTCGCTCTTCTTCCGCTTTACAACCGGAATAAGAAACCTTAGAATTCACCCTACCTGTCGATGAAAAAATGGGATTTGAGAGAAGCTGAAAGCCACTTGACTGTAAGGAGAGGAACACCCGCTAGCGCATCAGAAAGATTTGTATGAAATGTCCTACTCCTGCCTGAGCTTTCCGATCAACCAATCCCCTATTTCAGGGACATCTGTGTTAGGTAGGCCCAGGGATCACTGATTAGTCGAATGAGCCCATCTCTCTGTCCTATTATTTGTTGGTCGATCCGGCTGGCGGCTCCTGCATCTCCTGCCTCTCTATGGGGGCGCCTTTTTTTAGACTAGTTTGCTGCTAGGAGTCCCTAGAGTCGAATTAATAATCAATAGAAGTCCCAATAGAAGTTGACTTACCTGGCTCTTCAATCGACGATCTACTGCTCTCTCTTAATAGCTGATGCCCATGCTTTGATTCGAAAGCCCTAGCCATCCCCAGGTATTCAGTGTCTGGTTCGATAGGACCAGGAAGAGAGGACACTTTTTTTTCCTCCTCCCTTCAGTCCAGTTTGAACCCGTCCCAACAACGAACACCTTCCTACTGCAAGGTGAGGCTCTGCCCTAACCCTAGAATCCACTCCGTGTCGGAGGAGCAACTAGTCAAACTTCTTGAGCAGCCAAGATATTGAACAACGAACATTTGAAACAATTCCTTGCCTCACCCTGAGATAAGAGGGAAGGTTGATTTGACTCGAATCCTGGACCTGATCTTGAATCCTATACCGATTAATGATGCGATGTGGGAAGTTTTTCTTTTTTCATCAATGCTGGCCCAGTCGAGGCTCGTCCATGCCCAATCCCGGTGGGCCTTCAATTTTCCCCTACCCTAGCTCTATAATCCACCCGTCTTCCCCAGTACCTGAAAGCCCTCCAGGGGCCTATCCCTCTTTCTCCACTCGAGTCTGAAGTTCAGCGGCTTTCATCGTTGACGAACACCTGCACTAATAAGACAAAGAAATGGAGAGTCTATGCCTTGAATGAATCAGTAACAACAGATTAGTGGAATGAGGGATCAAGATACGGATAGGGAGGGAATGGCCTATCAATCATTGGTTGACCTTACCTTGAACCACTCACGGAGCTCTCAACTGAGTTGTTTAAGTTCTGGAATTCCATCTCTAGTTGGGGCTTTTGATTTGAAAAGTTGTGGTGCGGGTTCATCTCTCTCGACCAGTTCAGGTGAGAGGGAGGATGTAATTCAGCTCGACCTACAGGGAGAGGGAGGGTGATCGAGGGGACCCAGACATTCGATCTCTTCTCTATGGCAGGAGGTTTCTTTCGTATCAAGAGTGTGTTGGGGAGGCCAGGGAAGATGGATTGGATCGAGAGGCGATGCTTATGCTTCTTCTTTCTCGATAGGATTCCCATCATTTTCAATCTACGGCGAAGGAGACAAGGGCGAGGCACTGAACATGTTCTACCCTCAACCTCCATTCGTCATTAGTAATCTCAATTCGCTTTTCTTATTCACTAGTACACTGCGCACTACAACTAGCAGCCCCTTTACTAGGTTGGGAAAAGGATAGCGCGCAACGGCTGATGAAAAGCCAACAACTTCTTAGGAGTTAGATAGGGTTGGAACCCTATACAAGGGGCTGCTTGCTGCTCGCCCCTATCTCTAAAGTGGCTTATGCACTCCACTTGTTACTACTAAACGACGAAGCCAGGAGCGGAAGGAGGGACTGAAACCTCAATCTTAGCCTTGGCAAGGCTATGCTCTACCATTAAGCTATTTCCGCCAGCTAGGGTAGTGGCGAAGCACTACTGAGCAATTCACGTATCAATTGATACGGACGACTTCTGTTTTTCCGCCGTACCACAGTCTTGAGGTCCGGCAACAAACACGAGTAATAGACGGTTAGGGGGGAGAGGTTCGGCTGGGCCTGTCTTTTCAATCAATCTCCGACAGCTCAGTGCCGCGATTGGTGCGAGTTGTAAGGAGTCTTGGTCTAGAGTCAAGCTGGGGCGTCATTTCATTCTCGTAACGGGAATGAGTGCACCGCAAGACCAGACAAGTTGCTCCCTCGCCTCGCAGTGGCGGCATTTGTCTTTTAAGTTAAGTCATTTCCTAAGACAGCTCCTCTTATTCTACGATAATTCAAGCTGCAGCGTCACCTCATGAACTTCATACTGGGGCAGTACTACAATAGGCATTTGTGAGTTTTTGGATGCACGTGTTTTGTTCATATTCCTGCGCAGTTAAGAGAAAAATTGTACTCAAGGCAACCACTTGTGTCTTTCTTGGATATGCTAAGTCCGGGTATATATATGCTATGACATAAAAACCAAGAGAGTCGATGTATCCTTAATTCTCTCTTTAATAGGGTCGCCTCATATTTTCCTTAACCTAATTAATCAGCCCCGAGGGAGAATGATGATGGAGATGTATTGCGGCCTTCTCCTGTTCATCAACTCGAACCTCATTCTTCTACAGTTGATGTTACGAATTAGCCGCACTCTTCAGGCCAGCAGCTTTGCTCAGCAATTTCTGCTGACTGTCAGCCTGTTCAGCTGACCTTAGAGGATTTTTGTCACCCGGCATAACACGTTTGTTCTCAGCGGCGATTATAGCCTCTTTCCCAGGGTCAGGCTACTCCAGAAGATCAGCAGTCTAGCCCAGTTGCTTCCCTTCCAGTCGCTTCCTAAAATTCTGGATCCCGCTCTCTGTTTCGTCAATCCTCTCAAGTTTCTTATCCTGTTGAAGCCTTATGAATCGTTTTCCCCAAAATAAAAGATCGAGCTTACCTCATCTCAGTTCAATTTTCTCATGAACCTGAATCATTTGTTGAAGCCTCCAATCATTCTTGCTGGAGAGATGCTATACAGGAAGAAATCAATGCCCAGGAAAAAAATAATAAGACTTAGTCTCATTGCCTGCAGGGAAAGAAGCCATTGGTTGCAACTAGATTTACAAGATCAAGCATATAGCAGATGGCTCGGTAGATAGATACAAGGCTATATTAGTAGCTAAAGGATTCCTTCAAGAATATTGAGTCGAACCCCTTTCCTTACAGTCAAGTGGCCCAAGGGCCCCCTTTAGAGATAGGGAAAACATTTGCTTCAGGTTGTTAAACACCATTCGTGGCATTCTTGCCTTTGCTGCAATCAAAATGTGGCCTTATTTCAATTTGACGTGCAGAATAGAATGCCTTTCAACAACATAAGGGAACTGGGCAAGAATAAGTTTCTATTCAGACTCCTCCAACTCCAGGCTTCTCTTCTCCTAGGAGTCCTAACTTGGTATGCAAGCTCAAGAAAACAATTTATATTACGGCCTCCGGCAATCTAAAGCAGGCACAAGAGCTTGGCTTGAAAGGTGACGCATGTATAAGAGACGAAATAGGAGTAGAGGAAGGAGCCGGTTTTCATATAAGTAAATAGGATCATTCAATGTTTATAAGGAGGTCGACATCAGGTATTGTCCTTCTTCTTAAGAGAAGATTAAGAACCCAGTTTGATATGAAAGATTTAGGAGACTCAAAGTCTCTTCTGGAGATTAAAGTGATGAGGTCGCAAAGAGTTTTGGAACCCAGTAAAAGTATTCATTGGATTTATTGTCAAAAGATGGTATTCCTGCATGCAAACCGGAATAAGATATAAAATTAGCCTCAGATGTAGGAGAGCTATTGGATGACCCATCTACTTGCAAGGAGACTTGTAAGGACTCTTATCTACCTGACTAATTATCGCCCATACATTTCTTAGACTTACAACATAGGAAGGAGTGATCAGCCAATTTTTATATGGACAAGCCGAGATCATCTCACTTAGAAGCTACTTTTCGGATTCTGCGATACATCAAAACCTCACCGGGAAGAGGTTTGATTCTTGTCTACGTCATTCTCTCTTCACCTGTGTTGTTACTATTATACTGATTTCATTAAGGCATTAGATTATTCTGATTGGATTTCGAACATCGTCCCCATGCCCAAGAGGGATGGACGTGTTCGCATATGCATCTATTTTTCTCAATAAAGCATGTTCCCAAAGATGATTTTCCGCTGCCGAACATTGATTTGCTTGTGAACAAGACTATTGTTAAAATATGCCTACTACTCTTTTCTGACGATTCGAAATTCTCGTCGTCGGCTTCCTCTCCCTGTAGGTCGAGCTTCCTTTTCAGCCCTCTCACTTCATTTGAGCTGAATTACGTCCACCCTCGAGGTATAATTCGTTTTGTAATAGGAGCCCCGTTGGACTTTTATGGAGCTTGGCCTGCTTTCGCATTAACTCACCATTTGGTGATTTGGTTCGTAGCAGCCCAAGTATATCCAGGAGTTCCTTTTACACGCTACGCTATCCTCGGCGATGATATCATCATCGGAGATGAGCGGGTGGCTGAGCGTTATCGCGAGCTAATTCCGCCACTGAATGTTCCATTTTCGTTTGAAAAATTGTTAGTATCGTCAGTTGGTGCTTTGGACTTTGCTAAGCGGTTCTTCGTACATGGAGTGACTAAGGACTTTTTTCTTGTCTACTGTCACATGTTAAGATCCTTAGTTAGTTCCATATCCCTTGTTCCTGTAATCAGGGATATTATGTCTAAAAATCTTCCATTGTCGTATCGTTTACGGGAAGCTGGGTACCGCGTGTATACTCGACGCACGGCGCCTCCTAGGAGACACTGGAATCGGCATTTCCTCATCTTTCACTCACCGAATGGTGTGTGTCCTCTCCCCGGTCAACATTGTATATGGGACAGACTAGATAGAATCTTTTTGAATGGGGACTGCCCGCTTCTATATAAAAGTCGTTTTGCTTCCACTAGAGATGACCATTTGCCTAGAGTACCCTCTGATCACTCTCCTCTAGTAATCTTCTTAGAAGATTATAATACTCGCAGGCCTGGGGTCTTTTGTTTCCAAAGAATGTGGATTAGGCATTACATGTAACGGCCTGTATTTTTGTATGTGGTAGTTCTATTCATGTTATACTTGACATATACTTATAGTGTAGGTGAGGGATCATGTTTCTTACATGATTAGTGTTGGTTTAAACTAGCTTGGAAGGTGATGTAATGCCTTGCACGTTTTAGCATATGTATTGCAAGTTAACTCCGATGGAAAGTATTTAAGTAATTATAGTAAGGTGGTAATTGAGCTAGCAGTTGCATCACCTACTTGATCTATATTATAGTTAAAGGGCCCAAGTTTGATTGACCAGATTTAGGCTTATATTTAGGGGCTCATTTGAAGCCCAAACCTATTAAAGAAAATGTGAATGAAAGAAGGCCCAACAGCCAAATCTGCCAATTGGCCATTATGAATAAAGCCCAAGTGAAACTAAGTAAGTACATGACCTCCTAAGATTTGTTTTACCATGTTATTGGGCCAAGTGTGTACCACCTACTTGCACTGTTGATTAAAAGAACAAAGGAAAAATGGACAGCCAAGGTCCAATAATATTAAGTCCAAAAGGGCCCAAGTTAAAAGGACAAGCAGGTGGGGCACCTACTTGACATTATATGGCCCAAAATTGGTCAAGAGTGTCGGCCATAACACCTCCTTTTTCAAAGGATAAGGATCAAGTCTTATTCTCCATTTTGAACTTGCAAAATTTCAGATTTTCTTAAGTTTCTTTCTTGGTCTCTCTTGGCTTCAATAAGCAGCCCTAAAACACCTTAGGGATTCTTGAGTGCTGTCTCATTTTCAAGTAAGAAGTTTGAAGGAGAGTTTGAATTCTTGAAGTACAAGTTTAGAGGATAAATTTCCAGAATTAAGGTAAGACTTCAACCCATTTGTTTTCCTCTCTTTGATCATGTTTGGATTGGAGAATTTTGTATATATATTTATCAAGAATTCATGGATGATGATAAATCTTTGAGTCAATATTCTCCTATTATGCTGAAAGATTTGAGATTGATAGTGGCTGCCTTATGAATATTGTTGTTGAGGGCTGTTTGGGTATCTTTGGAAATGATGTTTGAAGTTGTATTAATGTGTAGAGGAAGGGTGTGGTGGTTCACCATTTATGTAAGGGTTGTATGGGCCTGATTTCCATCAAATATTTTTAGCTACTGTTTTGGAGAACCTTATTGTGATTAGCTGCTGATGTTAGCTTAATCATGACTTATGTTGTAGATTAGCACCCAATAAGGAAGGCTGAATCGTGATAGTGGTATTGGTCATAAATATAAGGTATGTAAGGCTATTCGATCTATATCCTTTTGGCATGAAATCTGCCACCTGCAATTAATATCAATGAAGTGATTCTCATAAGTTCTATTTCTAGAAAAGAAAGCATGGTGGCAGCGTACTATCTCCAAATAGCTAACAATATTTCTTTCCCCATTCTAAGTACATGGAACTACTTCATTATATGTTCACTACTCTATACTTGTGTAAATTTCCCTTGTGCTGTTATAGAAATGGTATTTGCAAAAGAAAGTTTGATGAATCCTTCTCCTAAGCCAATTGAAGTCAATTGTGCCATTAAGGTCTTAAAGTAAGGTGTTGATGTTTCATAGCTTCTTATGTCATTGTTACTGCCTCAAAGTATTGTTTTCATGTATTCCACTACTGTTTCGTAATTTCTTGTCTCCAAGATGATTATGACCACCAAATCAACATCTCAAAATGTTAGGTTTATCCAAAATAACATCTCAAAAGAGTTATGAACTGATTAACAATAATCTCAAAGATTAAAGAATCTAAGTGAAGAAATCTATATAATTAAGTGTCACGCCTCAAAACCCATTAAGACGGACAGGCACCCGATGCCCTAAAGGCCCGAGAGAACCAACCTACAACCTGTTCTTACTGAGCATATACTATAACAATTGAAACAAGTTAACTTTGGATGCAGCGATACAAACCAACGTAAGTAGATCCAAAAGTTATATACAAGACTTGGCCGTTTAGGCCACAACTCCTTAAGACACAACTGAACCATGTACATACGTCTACAAAGCCTCTAAAAGATAGAAGACTAGAGTAGGTCGGGACAGACCCCGCCTTACCCTTAACTACGATACAATACCAAACGAATTTACCAAGGACTTAATAAAGCTCCGAATCAACTTGGAGCTCACCAAAAGTAGCAGTATTTCGAGTGCTCCTACTGAGGAGGTCTACTAGCTGGAGTACCTGAGCCTGCAGCATGAAATGCAGCGTCCCCAATACGGGACGTCAGTACGAAAAATGTACTGAATATGTAAGGCAAAAAGTATATGTAATACAAGGCACAAATAAAATCAAGTAGCAACATATGAGTGCATAGATTAGGAGAGAAGACCACCTTTTCTTACTCTTGTGGAATCAAGTAAGCTAGATTCTTTTCTTTACCTTCTTTGTATGTTATAATCTTTGTTGGGCATGTGATACAAGTGACCAGCTGATCAGTGGTAGAAGAGGATGACCCATGCTAGGCGTATTAACCCCTGGGATGCGGTCCTCATAATTACACAACTTGGGATCGGCCCATGCTAGGCTTTCGCCCCTGAGCTGCCACCCTTCTATACCAATAGGGATCGGCCCATGCTAGGCTTTCGCCCCTGAGCTGCCACCCTTAATTAAATAGATTTCTTCACTTAGATTCTTTAATCTTTGAGATTATTGTTAATCAGTTCATAACTCTTTTGAGATGTTATTTTGGATAAACCTAACATTTTGAGATGTTGATTTGGTGGTCATAATCATCTTGGAGACAAGAAATTACGAAACAGTAGTGGAATACATGAAAACAATACTTTGAGGCAGTAACAATGACATAAGAAGCTATGAAACATCAACACCTTACTTTAAGACCTTAATGGCACAATTGACTTCAATTGGCTTAGGAGAAGGATTCATCAAACTTTCTTTTGCAAATACCATTTCTATAACAGCACAAGGGAAATTTACACAAGTATAGAGTAGTGAACATATAATGAAGTAGTTCCATGTACTTAGAATGGGGAAAGAAATATTGTTAGCTATTTGGAGATAGTACGCTGCCACCATGCTTTCTTTTCTAGAAATAGAACTTATGAGAATCACTTCATTGATATTAATTGCAGGTGGCAGATTTCATGCCAAAAGGATATAGATCGAATAGCCTTACATACCTTATATTTATGACCAATACCACTATCACGATTCAGCCTTCCTTATTGGGTGCTAATCTACAACATAAGTCATGATTAAGCTAACATCAGCAGCTAATCACAATAAGGTCCTCCAAATCAGTAGCTAAAATATTTGATGGAAATCAGGCCCAAACAACCCTTACATAAAATGGTGAACCACCACACCCTTCCTCTACACATTAATACAACTTCATACATCATCTCCCAAGCTACCCAAACAGCCCTCAACAACAATATTCATAAGGCAGCCACTATCAATCTCAAATCTTTCAGCATAATAGGAGAATATTGACTCAAAGATTTATCACAATCCATGAATTCTTGATAAACATATACAAAATTCTCCACTCCAAACATTATCAAAGAGAGGAAAACAAATGGGTTGAAGTCTTACCTTAATTCTGAAAATTTATCCTCTACACTTGTACTTCAAGAATTCAAACTCTTCTTCAAACTCTTACTTGAAAAATTAGCCAGCACTCAAGAACTCTAAGGTGTCTTAGGGATGCTAATTGAAGCCAAGAGAGACCAAGAAAGAACTTAGGAAATCTGAAACTTTTGCAAGTTCAAAATGGAGAATAAGACTTGATCCTTATCCTTTGAAAAAAGAGGTGTTATGGCCGACACTCTTGACCAATTTTGGGCCATATAATGTCAAGTAGGTGCCCCACCTGCTTGTCCTTTTAACTTGGGCCTTTTTGGACTTAATATTATTGGACCTTGGCTGTCCATTTTCCCTTTGTTCTTTTATTCCACTTGGGACAGATTAATGCAAGTAGGTGGTACACACTTGGCCCAATAACATGGTAAAACAAATCTTAGGAGGTCATGCACTTACCTAGTTTCACTTGGGCTTTATCCATAATGGGTCAATTGGCAGATTTGGCTGCTGGGCCTTCTTTCATTCACAATTTTCTTTAATAGGTTTGGGCTTCAAATGAGCCCCTAAATATAAGCCTAAATCTGGTCAATCAAACTTGGGCCCTTTAACTATAATATAGATCAAGTAGGTGATGCAGCTGCTAGCTCAATTACCATCTTACTATAATTACTTAAATACTTTTCATCGGAGTTAACTTGCAATACATATGCTAAAACGTGCAAGGCATTACATCACCTTCCAAGCTAGTTTAAACCAACACTAATCACATAAGAAACATGATCCCTCACCTACACTATAAGTCTATGTTAAGTATAACATGAATAGAACTACCACATACAAAAATACAGGCCGTTACACTATGCTCAAGAAATGCATAGGCGACCCGGTGTCTATTCTACCTATTGAAGGTTTAGGGATCGATGAAAACCTCTCCTATGAAGAGGTTCCGGTGTCTACTCTACCTATTGAAGGTTTAGGATCACTAATGTACTCATGAGATTGGAGACTATAATGCATGTCGCATAAAGAGGGTCCCAACTACATCTCCTAGTTCTTGAACTATGTTGCCTCCATAGGAATACTAGCTAGTGGATCCACGTAGATGCTATGTTCATATTTTGGTACTACTTTGGCAAGTAGTTCGTCTTCTTTCGGTGTAGGGTTCCATCACACCGGATTCCACATTAGCTCATGTGGTCAATGTCGGTTAAGGTAAGATGTTCCCAAAAGGTTAAATGAATTAATGAAATGAACTCTAACTAGGATGACCTAAGGGGTTGGGATTCTATCTATACATTGTACTAGTTAGCCTTGAGGGAAGTTTTGGAAGGATGTTCTTATGTATGTATATGTTTTTAAATGTAAATGATATGTATATGATAATCTTACATGTTGATGACACTATATGATATTGGTTTCACTTATGAACATGTATTTGGTCTCTATTCCTAAAGTATGATGTTATGTACTCTTAATGATATGCTATGTGAAGTTTGACATTGTTTATGGTTCTTTTTAGGTTTACTTGATTGAGTAAGGTTATGGGGCGTCATTGCACTAGTGGACTTAATGAGGGTTCATGAGTAGTGGTCTTACTTAGTTTATGATGTATACATGCTTGTTGATGTTATAACTTGATGATAGAATTGACTTGATTATGTGCTCAATACTATTGATATGCATGTTGTCTTGACTAGACTTCATATTGCTGGTATTGTGATGTACATGGTCTTGACTTTATGAGTATGTGTTATCAACTTGTATTTTTTTCTTGCATGTGCATAAGACTTTTCAAAGTAAGTTGCATGTTTTAATAATAATGTCCCTTTTTAGCATGAGTGTAACGGCCTGTATTTTTGTATGTGGTAGTTCTATTCATGTTATACTTAACATAGACTTATAGTGTAGGTGAGGGATCATGTTTCTTATGTGATTAGTGTTGGTTTAAACTAGCTTGGAAGGTGATGTAATGCCTTGCACGTTTTAGCATATGTATTGCAAGTTAACTCCGATGAAAAGTATTTAAGTAATTATAGTAAGATGGTAATTGAGCTAGCAGCTGCATCACCTACTTGATCTATATTATAGTTAAAGGGCCCAAGTTTGATTGACCAGATTTAGGCTTATATTTAGGGGCTCATTTGAAGCCCAAACCTATTAAAGAAAATTGTGAATGAAAGAAGGCCCAGCAGCCAAATCTGCCAATTGGCCCATTATGGATAAAGCCCAAGTGAAACTAGGTAAGTGCATGACCTCCTAAGATTTGTTTTACCATGTTATTGGGCCAAGTGTGTACCACCTACTTGCATTAATCTGTCCCAAGTGGAATAAAAGAACAAAGGGAAAATGGACAGCCAAGGTCCAATAATATTAAGTCCAAAAAGGCCCAAGTTAAAAGGACAAGCAGGTGGGGCACCTACTTGACATTATATGGCCCAAAATTGGTCAAGAGTGTCGGCCATAACACCTCTTTTTTCAAAGGATAAGGATCAAGTCTTATTCTCCATTTTGAACTTGCAAAAGTTTCAGATTTCCTAAGTTCTTTCTTGGTCTCTCTTGGCTTCAATTAGCATCCCTAAGACACCTTAGAGTTCTTGAGTGCTGTCTAATTTTTCAAGTAAGAGTTTGAAGAAGAGTTTGAATTCTTGAAGTACAAGTGTAGAGGATAAATTTTCAGAATTAAGGTAAGACTTCAACCCATTTGTTTTCCTCTCTTTGATAATGTTTGGAGTGGAGAATTTTGTATATGTTTATCAAGAATTCATGGATTGTGATAAATCTTTGAGTCAATATTCTCCTATTATGCTGAAAGATTTGAGATTGATAGTGGCTGCCTTATGAATATTGTTGTTGAGGGCTGTTTGGGTAGCTTGGGAGATGATGTATGAAGTTGTATTAATGTGTAGAGGAAGGGTGTGGTGGTTCACCATTTATGTAAGGGTTGTTTGGGCCTGATTTCCATCAAATATTTTAGCTACTGATTTGGAGGACCTTATTGTGATTAGCTGCTGATGTTAGCTTAATCATGACTTATGTTGTAGATTAGCACCCAATAAGGAAGGCTGAATCGTGATAGTGGTATTGGTCAGAAAAATAAGGTATGTAAGGCTATTCGATTTTATATCCCTTTGGCATGAAATCTGCCATCTGCAATTAATATCAATGAAGTGATTCCCATAAGTTCTATTTCTAGAAAAGGAAGCATATTGGCAGCGTACTATCTCCAAATAGCTAACAATATTTCTTTCCCCATTCTAAGCACATGGAACTACTTCATTATATGTTCACTACTCTATACTTGTATAATTTCCCCTTGTGCTGTTATAGAAATGGTATTTGCAAAAGAAAGTTTGATGAATCCTTCTCCTAAGCCAATTGAAGTCAATTGTGCCATTAAGGTCTTAAAGTAAGGTGTTGATGTTTCATAGCTCCTTATGTCATTGTTACTGCCTCAAAGTATTATTTTCATGTATTCCACTACTGTTCCGTATTTTCATATCTCCAAGATGATTATGATCACCAAATCAACATCCCAAAAGTGTTATGAACTGATTAACAACAATCTCAAAGATTAAAGAATCTGAGTGAAGAAATCTATATAATTAAGAGTGGCAGCTCAGGGGCGAAAGCCTAGCATGGGCCGATCCCTATTGGTATAGAAGGGTGGCAGCTCAGGGGCGAAAGCCTAGCATGGGCCGATCCCAAGTTGTGTAATTATGAGGACCGCATCCCAGGGGTTAATACGCCTAGCATGGGTCATCCTCTTCTACCACTGATCAGCTGGTCACTTGTATCACATGCCCAACAAAGATTATAACATACAAAGAAGGTAAAGAAAAGAATCTAGCTTACTTGATTCCACAAGAGTAAGCAAAGGTGGTCTTCTCTCCTAATCTATGCACTCATATGTTGCTACTTGATTTCATTTGTGCCTTGTATTACATATACTTTTTGCCTTACATATTCAGTACATTTTTCGTACTGACGTCCCGTATTGGGGACGCTGCATTTCATGCTGCAGGCTCAGGTACTCCAGCTAGTAGACCTCCTCAGTAGAAGCACTCGAAATTCTGCTACTTTTGGTGAGCTCCAAGTTGATTCGGAGCTTTATTAAGTCCTTGGTAAATTCGTTTGGTATTGTATCGTAGTTAAGGGTAAGGCGGGGTCTGTCCCGACCTACTCTAGTCTTCTATCTTTTAGAGGCTTTGTAGACGTATGTACATGGTTCAGTTGTGTCTTAAGGAGTTGTGGCCTAAACGGCCAAGTCTTGTATATAACTTTTGGATCTACTTACGTTGGTTTGTATCGCTGCATCCAAAGTTAACTTGTCTCAATTGTTATAGTATATGCTCAGTAAGAACAGGTTGTAGGTTGGTTCTCTCGGGCCTTTAGGGCATCGGGTGCCTGTCCGTCTTAATGGGTTTTGAGGCGTGACAAAAGTGGTATCAGAGCAGGTCATCCTAGGGAGTCTACAAAGCCGTGTCTGTGTAGAGTCTTGCTTATGGATGTGTTGTGCACCACATTTATAAACAGGAGGCTACGGGACATATAGGAGTTGTCTCATTTCTTTCATTTCTTAGATCGTGCGATAGAACTTGTGTTGTAGGTGAATCATATCTAATTCCTCAATTGTTTTATTATAGCAAAGATGCCGATTACGAGAAGGAGTAAAAGTACTGGTAAACGAGTAGAAGTGGCTGCCCAAGAAGGGACCAGCCAACCACCACCAAGTCAAGCTGTTCAAAGTGGGGCTCAAGATGAGTCTCTATCGCAGACTTCCTCGACGCCTCCATCTCCTGAAGAAATAAGGAGGGAAGATGAACCTCAGGAACCCCCTATTAATGCTACCGAGCAAGATTTGAGGAATGCAGTCCAATTATTGACTCGTATAGTTGCTGGTCATGGCCAAAGGCAAGAAGGTCCAGTTGCAGGTACTAGTGGTGTANAATCGAATAGCCTTACATACCTTATTTTTCTGACCAATACCACTATCACGATTCAGCCTTCCTTATTGGGTGCTAATCTACAACATAAGTCATGATTAAGCTAACATCAGCAGCTAATCACAATAAGGTCCTCCAAATCAGTAGCTAAAATATTTGATGGAAATCAGGCCCAAACAACCCTTACATAAATGGTGAACCACCACACCCTTCCTCTACACATTAATACAACTTCATACATCATCTCCCAAGCTACCCAAACAGCCCTCAACAACAATATTCATAAGGCAGCCACTATCAATCTCAAATCTTTCAGCATAATAGGAGAATATTGACTCAAAGATTTATCACAATCCATGAATTCTTGATAAACATATACAAAATTCTCCACTCCAAACATTATCAAAGAGAGGAAAACAAATGGGTTGAAGTCTTACCTTAATTCTGAAAATTTATCCTCTACACTTGTACTTCAAGAATTCAAACTCTCCTTCAAACTCTTACTTGAAAAATTAGACAGCACTCAAGAACTCTAAGGTGTCTTAGGGATGCTAATTGAAGCCAAGAGAGACCAAGAAAGAACTTAGGAAATCTGAAACTTTTGCAAGTTCAAAATGGAGAATAAGACTTGATCCTTATCCTTTGAAAAAAGAGGTGTTATGGCCGACACTCTTGACCAATTTTGGGCCATATAATGTCAAGTAGGTGCCCCACCTGCTTGTCCTTTTAACTTGGGCCTTTTTGGACTTAATATTATTGGACCTTGGCTGTCCATTTTCCCTTTGTTCTTTTATTCCACTTGGGACAGATTAATGCAAGTAGGTGGTACACACTTGGCCCAATAACATGGTAAAACAAAACTTAGGAGGTCATGCACTTACCTAGTTTCACTTGGGCTTTATCCATAATGGGCCAATTGGTAGATTTGGCTGTTGGGCCTTCTTTCATTCACATTTTTCTTTAATAGGTTTGGGCTTCAAATGAGCCTTAAATATAAGCCTAAATCTGGTCAATCAAACTTGGGCCCTTTAACTATAATATAGATCAAGTAGGTGATGCAACTGCTAGCTCAATTACCACCTTACTATAATTACTTAAATACTTTCCATCGGAGTTAACTTGCAATACATATGCTAAAACGTGCAAGGCATTACATCACCTTCCAAGCTAGTTTAAACCAACACTAATCATGTAAGAAACATGATCCCTCACCTACACTATAAGTATATGTCAAGTATAACATGAATAGAACTACCACATACAAAAATACAGGCCGTTACAAGGGCCCCGCCGTACCCATAGATAAGCAAAGGACTACATAGAAAGTTATGTACCAAAACGACTGGGCTCCGGAACAGTGGAGCTCTCCCAATCAGCAGAGTACATATCCTAGGTAGGAGGATCACCGAACTGTGCGTCTACACCTGCGGTCATGAAACGCAGCCCCCCGAGAAAAGGGGGTCAGTACGGAAAATGTACTGAGTATGTAAAGCATAAGGTAAAGATGACAGGATACCAACATGATAAGTCGAAACAAGATATCGCTACACATGTACCTTATAAGTGAAAATCATGCATATCTTTAACATATAAGGTGCCCAGCTTCCCTAGTAAGGGACTCGGTAAAATAATCATCATATATATACATCATACGTACCCGGCCCTCTAGTGAGGGACTCGGTGAAATAGTCACATCATCTCCGTCATCATCATCATCATAACCATCCTCATCAGCAATCATATATATAATATACATACCCGGCCGTCTAGTGAGGGACTCGGTGACATATGCAAGAAACTCCGCACGAACATTACCCGGCCCGAGACTCGGTGAAATGATAAATGACTCTATGCATGAGCAGAACATTATGAGCAACCATATTCAATTAAAATCATTTCTTATAACTCAATAGAACAATCAACGTGAACCAGCAAGGAGTACTACCAAAGATTAATGTTTTATCAAGATTATGAACCCTTAACGCGATATGAAAACGTAAAATCTCAATGACTCTAAGAAGCACTACCATAGATATAAGAAATCACCATAGCCTTAGACATAGCCGATATATAGAGGAATAGTTTGTGGAAGCAAGAATATACGTCACCTAGACGCTCTAGAAGTAAGTATCAAACCTGTCCGTCATTCGCTCATTTTAAAAGTCATGCCAAACAAAGAAAGAAAGGATAGCGTTACATACCGTATAGTTGAGCCGCACGTCCAATATTTACTGCCCAAGCTATTAATCTATAACAAGCAACAATCATGCCGTAATGAGATAGACGTCGCGCTTTACTACTTATTGTAAGCTAGCTAAAAATCTAACGAAAATCCGGCAGCACTTCCCCTATTTTCCTTACTTCGTCCCAATCCGACAACAACCCAAATTATCCAAAGCAATACCAATAACACATATAACCCAACGAATCATATTAAACAGCCCCCCCCCCAAAACAGTTCCGTCTCGGCAACCATAGTAACGAAACAACGACACACCGAGCGATAACTCGTTTTATAATTCGCAACACATCTACCTTATCGTATTCATCCCTTGGAGTATATACCCATAATCACATTAACATATACATAACGCCAAAACAGAATTTCCCGCATTTTGCTTTAATCAAAACAGCCCAAACACTAACACGACACCACTAATAATCCGATTATGGTTTCTGTTCATACTTAGCATATTTAATAACTAAAGCAATTTTCTAAGCTACTGGTCATGCCCCCTTCTTAACATTAATGGCTAATTAACAATGGCATTCTAAGGAATTAACACACCAAGCAAAGAGATTACTAACCAAATTCTTTTGTAGCTGCTGGCCAAGAGTTGCATGGTTGGTTTTCTTCATTTCCATGGCTGCCTAAGCTAAGTGGTGAAGAAGATGATATGTTTGCAATGCATTTCACCACCTCATTCTTTATATGAAGTGGAGGCAGCCCCTCTCTACACGTGCCCCACTAAGGGCCAGCTCCCAATATGATTTCTTTTAATTTGCCTTGAGTGGTGGGGCCCACTTGATTAATTTAATCCTAATCAACCACTAATTAATCCCTCACTTAAAGTTAATGACACTTACATTAGCCAAATCATACTTAATATCACATTAGGAATTAACATCCTTGCCTAATATTTCTTTAATCACTTGGAACTTAAAATAAGATCTCATTCCCCAGACTTACATCGACTAGCTCATGACGCGCACTACGTATAAAAATATGAGGCGTAACACCATCTGGGAGTCGACGAGCCTACCCCCTTCTCGTCCTGCACATCCGTCGATGAGTTCAGAGACTTGTGAAGGTAAGGATTATTCAAAGTGGCTAAGTGTGGGACGACGGTGGTATCGATGCCCCGTCAGTCCACACACGGACCGTAGTCCCCTCCATCGATGCACACTGCCTAGGTAGTGTTGCCTCAATCTGCTAGGGTCCTCCTCAAGGGCCCTTGGTTGGTCCTTGGAGAGTCGTACCCGGACATTTCAACCATGAAACATCTCTAACATGTGTTCCACACATTTTCACCAAATTTCCTTAGTTTCCGACTCATAAAAACAAGTCAAATAGGCCAAGGCACACTAGTACCTCTTTGAACCAACTTTCGAACTTCATGGACGTTCTTGGACGTTTTGGCTTCTAAACTTCCGAAATGACCTATATTCATTAAACTAACCTTAAAAAGAGTGTCTAGACTTCATGACACCTATGTTAGGCTTAACGACATGACTTATATTTTCGAAATGTTACATAGAGTGTAGTATAGAGTGTCTAAAATCCAATAACGACTCCCCAAGGACAAACCAAAGGGTCAAGGAGGAGGACCCCAGGCAGGCTGCCAAAGCAGACTGCGAAAGTCAAGAATTTAAGGGCTTTTGTACGATGCACAGCCAACATGGACCTCAATGCCTCAAATTATTTTTGAGAAATAAAATGTGTGATGGCCCCACGATGCGGAGCCACTTCCTAAATTCGTTAAAATCGTATTTTTGACATGTTGACTTCACAAAAAGACCCATTTAAGTGAGAGGTGTTTTGGGTAATTTAGGGGGTGATTATATATAGCCTAAGGGTCATTTTAAGTCATTATTCACTCATCCAAACCCAATTCCCAAAACAAAACCCAAAAGCTCTCACCTCTCTCTACTTTCTCTCTCCCCAATTCCTCCATTGAAGAAGGAAGAAAGCTTGAAGAAGGAGGTCAATTTCTATAGGATTTCACTTCAATTTCGTGGACTAATCTTCAATAAGGTATGTGTTCTTCACTCTTGGGATTCCTTTCCCCAAGAGGTCCTCTCAAAGTTTATTTTCAAATTACCCAATTCCATGGGGTTTTCCAATTCTAATGAGTTTTCTTCTAAACTTCAAATTGATGATAAATTGTGATTTCCTATGACTACTTGAGTATAGATTATTTATTAATTGATGTTAAGTGATGCAATTTAATGTAGATCATGTTCCCTTCCCCAATTTCCAAATCTTGGATCTTGGTCATGAATTCATGGGAATTAAAGAATGATTTGATTATTAGACTTGTTTTATCTATTCTAATTCATCTCCTCCCTATTATTATTTCGCCACAACACTTTGACGGAAGCCACATCCTTAGTACGTAACCTTCTAACCTGGCGATCAAGTATAGCTACGGGTTTCTCCTCATATGACAACTCCTCTGTTACCTGAACATCATCTACAGGGAATACTCTAGAAGGATCACCAATACATTTACGTAGCATCGATACATGGAAGACTGGATGTACCGCCTCCAAATCAGATGGTAGATCCAACTCATAGGCAACCTTGCCTATCCTACGAACAATCTGATAAGGCCCAATGTATCTCGGACTAAGCTTCCCCTTCCTACCGAATCTCATCACACCCTTCATGGGTGATACCTTCAGGAATACCCAGTCACCAATCTGAAACTCCAAATCTCGACGCCGATTATCTGCATATGACTTCTGTCGACTCTGGGCTGCTAATAATCTTTCCTGAATAAGCTTTACCTTGTCAACAGCTTGCTGAATCATATCCGGGCCTATTAACTTAGTCTCGCCAACATCGAACCAACCAATAGGTGACCTACACTTCCCCCATATAAGGCCTCGTACGGTGCCATCTGGATACTAGAATGGTAGCTATTATTATAGGCAAACTCAATGAGCGGCAAGTGGTCATCCCAGCTACCTTTGAAGTCAATTATACAGGCCCGCAACATATCTTCTAATGTCTGAATAGTACGCTCAGCCTGCCCATCAGTCTAAGGGTGAAATGTTGTGCTAAGGTTCACCTGTGTCCCCAATCCCTTCTGAAACAATCTCCAAAAGTTGGCTGTAAATTGAGCTCCTCTGTCTGATATAATGGACCGTGGGAACCCCATGAAGTCTCACTATCTCCCTGACATATAACCTCGCATAATCTTCAGCCGAATAAGTAGTCTTGACTGGAAAAAAATGGGCCGATTTCGTCAGCCTATCTACAATAACCCATATAGAGTCATACTTCCGTTGAGTGCGAGGTAAGCCTGTAATGAAGTCCATATTAATCATCTCCCATTTCCAAGTCGGGATCTCTATCTCCTGTAATAATCCACCAGGCTTTTGATGTTCGATCTTGACTTGTTGACAATTCGGGCACTGAGCAACAAACTCCGCTATGTCCTTTTTCATGCCATCCCACCAGTATAAGCATCTGAGGTCATGATACATTTTCGTTGACCATGGGTGAATAGAATAACGGGCAGAGTGTGCCTCTCCCATAACCTGCCATGGTAGCCCCGCAATATCAGGTACACATAATCTGCCTTCATATCGTAACACTCCGTCAGGTGTAACCTTAAATGGGGTCTTTTCCTTTTGAAGAGCTGCATCTCTATACTGTGCCAGAATAGGGTCCTCGTACTGGTGTATCTTTACCTCATCTATGATTGAGGACTCAGTAACCTCTCGAATAGAAACTCCACTATTTTCTGAATTAGCCTGACGGACTCCAAGGCTGGATAGCCGCTGAATCTCCCGAACCATCTCCCTCCTTTCTGGTTGTACATCTGTCAAGCTACCCATGGACTTACGGCTAAGAGCATCTGCTACAACATTTGCTTTCCCTGGATGACATAAAATACCAACATCATAATCCTTTAGCAACTCTAACCACCGCCTCTGTCGTAAGTTCAGCTCCTTCTGTTTAAAGATATATTGGAGACTCTTATGATCTGTATAGATGTCCACATGGACACCATATAAATAATGCCTCCATATCTTCAAGGCATGAACCACGACTGCTAACTCCAGATCGTGAGTAGGATAATTCTTTTCATGCTTCCTAAGCTGTCGGGAGGCATAGGCTATAAGTTTGCCATGCTGCATCAATACACATCCTAGCCCAACACCCGAAGCATCACAATAAATAACATAGCCGTCTGGTCCCTCTGGAAGAGTTAGGACTGGAGCTGTAGTCAATTTGTCTTTCAATAGCTGGAAGCTTCGCTCACAAGCATCAGTCCACTGGAACTTGGCTGCCTTTTGAGTTAGCCTTGTCAAAGGCGCTGAAATTGAGGCAAACTTTTCTACGAATCTCCTGTAATATCTTGCTAACCCCAGAAAGCTGCGTACCTCAGTAGGTGTCGTAGGTCTGGGCCAAGTCTTTACTGCCTCAATCTTCTGCGTGTCTACCCGAATACCATCAGCTCCAATAATATGCCCCAAGAATGCCACTGAAGTCAACCAGAACTCGCACTTGGAGAACTTAGCATACAACTTCTGGTGCTGAAGCACCCTAAGTACCATCCTTAAATGGTCTGCATGCTCCTCTTCTGAACGTGAATAGACCAGAATATCGTCTATAAATACAATAACAAACATATCAAGGAATGGTTTAAACACTCGATTCATTAAATCCATAAACACCGCTGGAGCATTAGTCAGCCCAAAAGACAGCACTCTAAACTCATAATGCCCGTATCGGGTCCGGAATGCCGTCTTTGGAATATCTGCCTCCTTTACCCGCACCTGATGATAACCTAACCGCAAGTCTATCTTTGAAAAACACTTAGCACCCTGCAACTGGTCAAATAGATCGTCAATCCTTGGGAGGGGATACCTGTTCTTTACTGTTACTTTGGTCAGCTGCCTATAATCAATACACATCCGCAGCGACCCATCCTTTTTCCTCACAAACAGTACCGGTGCTCCCCAAGGTAACGTACTAGGTCTGATGAAGCCCTTTTCTAGCAAATCTCTCAATTGCTCTTTCAACTCAGCAGGTGCCATTCTATAAGGATGTATAGATATAGGCTGGGTATCTGGCAGTACATCTATAGTAAACTCTATCTCTTATTCTGGAGGAAGGCCTGGAAGTTCCTCTGGGAATACATCGGGAAATTCATTAACTACCGGGACTGATTGAAGAGTCGGTGCCTCTGCCTTTATGTCATGCACCCGAACCAGATGATAAATATAGCCTTTTCTAACCATCTTCCTGGCCTTAAGGTATGAAATAAACTTACCTTTCGTCGATACTGTACTCCCCTTCCACTCTATAATCGGTTCCCCTGGAAATTGAAATCGAACTATCTTTCCTCTGCAATCAACATTAGCATAACAAGCAGCCAACCAATCCATGCCCATGATAATATCAAACTCAATCATATTTAACTCTATTAGATCTGCTACGGTACGACGACTATATATAACCACTGAACAATTCTTATATACTCGCGTAGCTATGACAGAATCTCCTACATGTGTAGCTACCTCAAATGGTTCTATCAACTCAGACTCTATTCCGATCCTACTAGCAATGAAGGGGGATATAAATGATAAGGTGGAACCTGGGTCTATCAATGCATACACACTTCGGGAGAATAGTGATAGTATACCTGTGATCACATTTGGTGACGCCTCCTGATCCTGCCTACTAGTCAAAGCATATATGCGGTTCGAGGGACCGCTAGAACTGGAAGCTCCACCATGACCTCTACCACGGCCTGCTGGCACCTGAATACCCTGCCCCGTAGGGCGCATAGCCACAGAAGAAGATGAACCAGCAACGGACCCAGTAGGCTGTGCCATACCACCTGCACTACCTCTAAGGTGACACTCCCACATAGTATGACCCTGACGGCCGCAAGAAAACCATGCACCTGTAGCCCAACGACATTCCCCAGGATGGGACCTACCATAGCTAGAACACCGAGGCAAAGATGGCCTCGACTAGCTCAAACCCCTGCCCATCTGTGACCCTGATGCCCTAGAGCTCTGACCAGCTTCCGAATATCCCGTACGATCGAACCCCCTACACATGGAATGTGGGGGTGCACTCTGTGCTGGCTGGGAAGAAAATCTAACATGCTGCTGAGACTGCCCGCCTCGAAACTCGTCAGGATAACCTGCTGATCTAGCCCTCTTATGCTGGCCTCTATTATAATCTCTATCTGGCTGACGTCCCCGGTGCCGATCCTCTACCCCCTGTGCATATGCCTGCACCCAAGCAATGTCCATACCTAGCTGAAGAGTCACTGCCATACAACCGTCAATCAGATAACGATCCAATCCCATCACATAACGATGTACCCTGTCTGCCATATCAGCCATAATAGTAGGCGCATGCCTAGCCAATGAATCAAACTCGAGGCTATACTCTCGAACGCTCCTGTCATTCTACCTCAAACGCAAGAATCTATCGATTCTAGCTCGCTTCATCTCTGGAGGCAGGAAGTGGCCCTGGAAAGCCTCCACAAATTCATCCCATACCGCTGGAGGAGCACCCTCACCCCTAGATAACTCCCAAGACTCATACCAATTAATAGCTACATCCCGCAAACAATAGCCAACTCAACAGACTCAGTCTCCGAAGCCTTGATTATCCTCAATGTACGCTACATCTGATGAATAAACTCTTGCGGATCATCCTGGGGCCTTGACCCAAAGAACTCTGGAGGATTACAACTTAAGAAGTCACGAGCCCTTAAGCTATCAGATCTATCTGCATGATCAACTCCTAGTCCATGCCTGCGAGCCTGACCTGCCACTAATCTAGTCAGCAACTGAACCGCATCTCTCATGGCCCTATCCTCCGCCTCTGGCTGAGGAGCTGGAGGTTCAGGTGCTGGGGCCTCGGGGGCTGATGGTGGTGTCCCCCGAACTGGAGCTGCTGCTGCTCTAAGCTCCTCTGGCGGTGGAGGTGTAGCAAAGCTCTCCGACTGGAGCACAATACCAGGCATAGACTGGGCACGGGCCCTAGTAACTCTCCGGGTCTGACTAGTACCTTTTTCTACCGATTTACCCTTCTGGGCGGCTGTCGCTTTCTTTGGAGGCATAGCTAAAAACACAGGGATTCGTTAGAGAGGGATTATCCTGTTAATATAGCTCTATCGCACGATCTAGAATAAGAAGAAAGGATGACATCCTAAATGTCCTGTAGCTTCCTGTTTATAGATGTGGTGCACAAAACACCGATAAACAAGACTCTACTAGACACGGTCTGTAGACACTTCCGAGGAAGAACCGCTCTGATACCACTTTTATCACGACCCAACCCGATGGGCTGTGACTAGTGCCCGTTTTGGACACTCACATACAAACCTGTTAAGTATAACCAACTGAAACTAAGACAATTTGGAATTTAATCAAATCAATCCAACCCCAATGCCATATATATATAAAGTGGATCTGCCTCATAAGGAGTCATAACCATTCAACCGTAACAACATACGCGAGCCAACAAGACCGCCACTATCCAAAGCATAATAGCATACGCAAGCCGACAAGGCTGCCACTACACAATACACAATGATGTACGCAGCCGACAAGGCTGCCCCTGTACAAGCGGACATCCCAAACAAACCATGTCCAGACCATTATCCAAAACATATATATGCAACCCACATAATGTCTACAGATCTCTAAGAGTATAATAGTGAAACTCGACGGGACAGGGCCCCGCCGTACCCATAGATAAGCAAAAGACTACATAGAAAGTTATGTACCAAAACGACTGGGCTCCGGAACAGTGGAGCTCTCCCAATCAGCAGAGTAGATATCCTAGGTGGGAGGATCACCGAACTGTGCGTCTACACCTGCGGGCATGAAACGCAGCCCCCCGAGGAAAGGGGGTCAGTACGGACAATGTACTGAGTATGTAAAGCATAAGGTAAAGATGACAGGATACCAACATGATAAGTCGAAACAAGATATCGCTACACATGTACCTTATAAGTGAAAATCATGCATATCTTTAACATATAAGGTGCCCAGCTTCCCTAGTAAGGGACTCGGCAAAATAATCATCATATATATACATCATACGTACCCGGCCCTCTAGTGAGGGACTCGGTGAAATAGTCATCACATCATCTCCGTCATCATCATCATCATAACCATCCTCATCACCAATCATATATATAATATACATACCCGGCCCTCTAGTGAGGGACTCGGTGACATATGCAAGAAACTCCGCACGAACATTACCCGGCCCGAGACTCGGTGAAATGATAAATGACTCTATGCACGAGCAGAACATTATGAGCAACCATATGCAATTAAAATCATTTCTTATAACTCAATAGAACAATCAACGTGAACCAGCAAGGAGTATTACGAAAGATTAACGTTTTATCAAGATTATGAACCTTTAACACAATATGAAAACGTAAAATCTCAATGACTCTAAGAAGCACTACCATATATATGACAAATCACCATAGCCTTAGACATAGCCGATATATAGAGGAATAGTTTGTGGAAGCAAGAATATACGTCACCTAGACGCTCTAGAAGTAAGTATCAAACCTGTCCGTCATTCGCTCATTTTTAAAAGTCATGCCAAACAAAGAAAGAAAGGATAGCGTTACATATCGTATAGTCGAGCCGTACGTCCAATATTTATTGCCCAAGCTATTAATCTATAACAAGCAACAATCGTGCCGCAATGAGATAGACGTCGCGCTTTACTACTTATTGTAAGCTAGCTAATAATCTAACGAAAATCTGGCAGCACTTCCCCTATTTTCCTTACTTCGTCCCAATCCGACAACAACCCAAATTATCCACAGCAATACCAATAACACATATAACCCAAGGAATCATATTAAACAGCCCCCCCCCCCAAAACAGTTCCATCTCAGCAACTATAGTAACGAAACAACGACACACCGAGTGATAATTTGTTTTATAATTCGCAACACATCTACCTTATCGTATTCATCCCTTGGAGTGTATGCCCATAATCACATTAACATATACATAACGCCAAAACAGAATTTCCCGTATTTTGCTTTAATCAAAACAGCCCAAACATTAACACGACACCACTAAAAATCCGATTATGGTTTCCGTTCATACTTAGCACATTCAATAACTAAAACAAATTCCTAAGCTACTGGTCACGCCCCCTTCTTAACATTAATGGCTAATTAACAATGGCATTCTGAGGAATTAACACACCAAGCAAAGAGATTACTAACCAAATTCTTTTGTAGCAGCTGGCCAAGAGTTGCATGGTTGGTTTTCTTCATTTCCATGGCTGCCTAAGCTAAGTGGTGAAGAAGATGATATGTTTGCAATGCATTTCACCACCTCATTGTTTATATGAAGTGGAGGCAGCCCCCCTCTAAACGTGCCCCACTAAGGGCCAGCTCCCAATATGATTTCTTTTAATTTGCCTTGAGTGGTGGGGCCCACTTGATTAATTTAATCCTAATCAGCCACTAATTAATCCCTCACTTAAAGTTAATGACACTTACATTAGCCAAATCATACTTAATATCACATTAGGAATTAACATCCTTGCCTAATATTTCTTTAATCACTTGGAACATAAAATAAAATCTCATTCCCCGGACTTACATCGACTAGCTCATGACGCGCACTACGTATAAAAATACGAGGCGTAACACCATCTGTGAGTCGACGAGCCTACCCCCTTCTCGTCCTGCACATCCGTCGATGAGTTCAGAGACTTGTGAAGGTGAGGATTATTCAAAGTGGCTAAGTGTGGGACGACGGTGGTATCGATGCCCCGTCAGTCCACACACGGACCGTAGCCCCCTCCATCAATGCACACTGCCTAGGCAGTGTTGCCTCAATCTGCTAGGGTCCTCCTCAAGGGCCCTTGGTTGGTCCTTGGGGAGTCGTACCCGGACGTTTCAACCATGAAACATCTCTAACACGTGTTCCACACATTTTCACCAAATTTCCTTAGTTTCCGACTCTTAAAAACAAGTCAAATAGGCCAAGGCACACTAGTACCTCTTTGAACCAACTTTCGAACTTCATGGACGTTCTTGGACGTTTTGGCTTCTAAACTTCCGAAATGACCAATATTCATTAAACTAACCTTAAAAAAGAGTGTCTAGATTTCATGACACCTATGTTAGGCTTAACGACACGACTTATATTTTCGAAATGTTACATAGAGTGTAGTATAGAGTGTCTAAAATACAATAACGACTCCCCAAGGACAAACCAAAGGGTCAAGGAGGAGGACCACAGGTAGGCTGCCAAAGCAGACTGCGAAAGTCAAGAATTTAAGGGCTTCTGTACGATGCACAGCCAACATGGACCTCAATGCCTCAAATTATTTTTGAGAAATAAAATGTGTGATGGCCCCGCGATGCGGAGCCACTTCCTAAATTCGTTAAAATCGTATTTTTGACATGTTGACTTCACAAAAAGACCCATTTAAGTGAGGGGTGTTTTGGGTAATTTAGGGGGTGATTATATATAGACTAAGGGTCATTTTAAGTCATTATTCACTCATCCAAACCCAATTCCCAAAACAAAACCCAAAAGCTCTCACCTCTCTCTACTTTCTCTCTCCCCAATTCCTCCATTGAAGAAGGAAGAAAGCTTGAAGAAGGAGGTCAATTTCTATAGGATTTCACTTCAATTTCGTGGACTAATCTTCAATAAGGTATGTATTCTTCACTTTTGGTATTCCTTTCCCCAAGAGGTCCTCTCAAAGTTTATTTTCAGATTACCCAATTCCATGGGGTTTTCCAATTCTAATGAGTTTTCTTCTAAACTTCAAATTGATGATAAATTGTGATTTCCTATGACTACTTGAGTATAGATTATTTATTAATTGATGTTAAGTGATGCAATTTAATGTAGATCATGTTCCCTTCCCCAATTTCCAAATCTTGGATCTTGGTCATGAATTCATGGGAATTAAAGAATGATTTGATTATTAGACTTGTTTTATCTATTCTAATTCATGTATGGATTGACTAGGGTAACGTATTGTTGGGATTGAATCTAGTTCTTTATGAATTCATGATGAACCCTAATTCCTCTAACCGTAGGTTATGAATTGATGTTAATTGGGATAGTGATGATGCAATTGACCTAGTTCTTGTATTAATTACTATTGATATATGTTACTACACCTATTATTGGATTAAATTGGTTGGTTGATGGTAAGACCATGATGATAGCTTTTGAAAGAGATTTGGTAAGTCTTCATGATACTAACCTTTACTTCAAGTATGATGGTTTGTGATTGGTGATGTATATTTAAATTGAAGTATACCTTGTGAATAGCCTACATAGGTGTTGGTCTGATGTTGAATTGAAATGTCTTGACTATGTTATTGTGAGATTATGCTTAAGATGAAATGACATAAGGTTGGTTATGAAGTACCTATGTACCTTATTATGATATCATGATGTTAATGTGCTAATCTCACATATGAGGGTTGTATTGAAAGGATATACTCATGCAATACCTATTGAGCTAAATGACTATGATTATATAAGGGATAGACCCTATGACCTAAACTTAGCAATGACTAATAAAGAAAGACATTTCAAAAAGGGACTTTAGCTTAGCACCGAGTGAACTTGTAGATGAGGGGTGGCGCCTTCCCAAGGAGGGAAGGTAGGGTTGACCATAGTCCTCACGGGGTGTATAGCCTCATAGTCCAAAAAGAGCATAGAGTGATGTTTCCATGACTTCCCCCAAGCTCCATAAACTATGTTGCCACCATAGGAATACTAGTTAGTGGATCCACCTAGATGCTATGTTCATGTATGGTAATACTTTGGCCAGTAATCCGCCTTCCATCGGTGTAAGGTTTTACAACAGCAGATTCGACACTTAGCTCTTGTGGTCTATGACGGTTAAGGAAAGTTTTACCAAAAGGAAAATGAAGTAACTATACACTAACTAGGGTGACTTAACCTAGGTAGGGGTATGGGACTCTCCTATGCCTTGCGCTAGTTTTCCTTGAGGGAATCCTTAGGAGATTTTTCTTGTGTTCTTATAATGTATATGCTATGAAAATGTTGACTTTACATGTTGATGAACCTATATGATGTTAGTTTCATTTATGAACATACGATTGGTCTATATTGCTAAATATGATGATGGTTGTTATTGATGCTATGTTATGTTGAGTTACGCATTATTTGTGATCCTTTGTTTGGCTTACTTGATTGAGTAAGGTTATGGGGCTTTGCTTGGTCATTGCACTTGTATTCTAAATGGTGGTTTATGAGTAAGGGTCTTGCTTATATTATGATGTTATGAACTCTTGTATATGTTAACTTGACTATTACTTGTTGATGTTGTTCTTGTGTCATACATGGGTTTGAATTATGGATATGTGATTATTGGCTTATACGAGTTCTTGATTGTGCATAAGGCTTTTCAAAAGTACTTTAGCATGGTTTTTATCAAATGTCCTCTTTAGCATGATTTCACTTTTTTTATATGGATATACCCATACTTAGTACAAGTGTGTACTAACCCATATTTGATGTTTACTAAAAATGTAGGATCCGTCCGTTGATATTAGAGAAGACTTTGAAGACTACTTTGATTCCTATCTTCCAAGTTCGGTAGGTCCTCACTTTCCGAGGACAATGCCATTATCTACCTATTGGATGTTGTTTCGTCTTAAAGACACTTTGTTCATTCTATTTCATTTTTGTACTATAATTGTAAAGCCTATATGTGGATATAATTATTGATGTAAGGGATATGCCAAATTGTGATACTCTTATCTAGATGGTTTAATATGAGACAATGTCATAGACTTCTTATCAGACTATCTTATACTATATATGTGCAATAAAATAGAAGACTATGTAATCTTCTTATACGAAGGGTCTATGTATACTCGATATAATATATTGTGTGTATGTAGAGGTCTATGTAAACCTCAATGTAGAAGTAATCAAAAAGTTTTAAATTTTCCGCTTGTTTAACCTATGAATGTAATGATGTATGCTAAGAGGCTAGTCTTAGTCCTCAAAGAGGACGCCGACGCCGGTTACGTCTGGGGGGTGCTCCCCGAATGTGACATTAGGTAAAGAAAAGTATGGGATTAGTACAAACAATGTTCTAAGTATGACATTGCAAAAACATGCAAAAAGGGACTTTTTAATATAAATACATTTTCATGACAAGTAAAACATTCATGAATGTAGAAGTAAACCAATATATAGATCATCACTTAGCACTTAGGAAAGGGTATCCATAATTATTAACAAAGGAACCATTTTACAGTGAAGTATCCAAAATGTTACAGTGGACCCTTTTTCAATATTACAGTAAATTCATTTTATCTCAAAATAGTGAACTCCCAAAGTAAAACCAAGAGGAAGTGAACTCATTTCCGTAGGAGTTTCCCTAGCTTAGGTTATCCTAAGACTCACCAAGGTAAGACATGAAGGAAACGACCATACACATCCTTCAATACACACCTAGGTGTTCCCCAAGACTACCCCGTCTAGGCTTACTCGTCTCGAGAGGATATCTCCCTACCCAATGACAAACATTAGAAGAACACTCAAAAAACACACCAAGGTTTCCCTTTCGGAATGCCTAATTAGTGCAATGAGTAGATGGCATCCCATTCTACCACCTACCCTAAGTAGTACACTCTTTTAGAAGACATAGCTCATTGAATTCATATAAGACATACCAAGACTTCCCTTTCCGAATGCCTACTTAGTGCAATGAATAGATGGCGTCTCATTCCACCACCTATCCTAAGTAGTACATTCTTTTAGAAGACTTAGCTCACTCAATTCACATAAGACTCACCAAGATTCCCCTTTCGGATTGCCTACATAGTGCAATAGATAAATAGCATCCCATTCCACTACCTACCCTAAGTAGTACACTCTTTTAGAAGACTTAGTACTTTCATTTCTTTTCTGGGGGTTAGCTTAACCAACATAGACCATGAGAGCTAGACATGAAATCCCGATATTAACCCCTATCGGATGAGGGATCCTCACTTGCCTAGAGTAAGGTCATTCTCTTAGCTTTTATATGGCTATCCCAATAGCTACACCTATGGCACATAGTTAAGGGATAAGGAGATTGAAACTAAGTAACTCATTCTCTACTAACTAGGAGTACTCATCTCAAGAGGTACATTGGAATACAACATCCCAACTCACGAAGTATAACCACCCTTTTTTCATATCCTCTCGGTGCTAAGCATAATTTCCCACGGATTCTCAACATTATATAATATAGGTTAAGGATAACTAGTGAACACTACCGCTCAACTCACGAAGGGTATTCATCCTCCGACCTATCTTAGAAAGCTCTTAGGATGTAGTGAGGTTGCTACTAAACACTTCATCTCAACTCCCGAAGAGTGTTCACCCCCAAACTCTCCTTTTTACTTAACTTATCTTCATTCATTCATTCAAGTGTGAGTGTGTGTACATATGAAAACACCTTTCACATAAGCATCATTTCATTTACATTAACATCTATACATGCTTAGACCTTCATTCATCACACTTCACACTCTAACATCCTCAACATATACACTTACTTCTTTTAGTCATAACTTAAGAAAAACATGCAATTCAAGCTTAATACACATTGGAACAACCATATTCAATATCACTTCATTTCACACATTAGACCTTCAAAGTAATACTCACAATACATGCCAAATATATCCAAATACATCAAGTAAATACCGCCACCATGAAGGTGGACCATACCACTCAAGAGCATTTCATAATAAGAGTTTTACAATATAAGCAGCTCAAATTTAACCAAGACCCATAACCATTTCCTAAATATCTCATCATAATAAGGCCCTTAGGGCAGTATCTAAATCATAATGACAACATAAGGAAACCAAAGTTCATACCCTACACAAACATGTGCATTTAACCCACTCTTTAAGATAAAAGTTAGAAATATGCATAAACATGAGTTCATTAGGGTTTTGACATTAAAATCATCAATTAATGCTAGAAGAAACATATTTGAATCATTAAAACACTTTTACATGAAGACCCATGCTTAGAATAAAAAATAGAAGAAAGTAGAGTTTGCAAACCCTTTTTGAAATCTTTTAGAAATGACTCCTTGAATGGAAGAGGGTTCAAGGATTACTACCATACCTCAATGATAAGAAAACCCACTATTTTTTATGAAAAAACATGTCCAACCAGCCCTCCTAGCTCTTCCTTGAGTCTTAGCTCCAATGGTTACTTTGAGAGAGTTTGTTGTTAGAGAGAGAGTTTGAATATTCGAAGTGAGGGGTCTTGTCTAGGTCTATGACTTAAAAATAATCTAATATATCTTAAAAGCATAGAAATATCATCCTAGTGTCATAAAATAATTGGGGTGAATTTACAATACACCCCAAGCCAAAGCTGCAAAACGTGATAACTTTCGGCAGTCTTCACAAATGGCTCCAACCAACGGACCATTTGTCCATCGATGGCCCATTTGTGGGGGTTCGTTGGTTGGGAATTAGCTTCATTGAATAGCAGGCTATCCTGCCTTGCAGGTCCAGTTGACGCCCATGGTCGATGGACCATTTGTTGACAAACGGACCATCCCTTGGGTCGTCGTTTGGTCACTTCTTGGAAGCTTCTTTCCAAGAGATGGGGTCCTCTTCTAGGGTCCCTCGTGGGTCCTAGGTGGGGTCATATCCAGACGTTAAACCCCTAAACATAGTCATCTAGGTCTTAGGAACATCCCACACAAATATCAAACAAAACAAACACGTAAAACTAACTCAAACACATGAGAACACACAAGCACTTTCTAAGACACACCTTCCTAACGTCATGGACGTTCTTGGACGTTAGACCTCCAAACTTAATCAAACTTCACGCACTACCTAAGAAAACTTATATAACTCATTTTATTATTGAATTAACTCAACAAACAATCACGAAGATTTAGTTCATCTTAGTTCGTCTTAGGGTGTTACAGATACACATTATGTGAAGGGCTATATGGGCTCATTATCTGTGAAAGTTAGCTACTGCTTTACGAGGGTCACGGTGTGATATCTAAAAATTTTAGTTTACCATGACTTAAATTATAGATTATAACCAAAAAGGGAAGGCTGAATCGTGATAGTTATATCAGTCAGAGGATAAGGTATGTAAGGCTATTCGATTCCATATTCCTTGGCATGACATCTAATACTTGCAATCAATATAAATGAAGTGAATCTCCTAAGTTATATTCCTAGTTAAGGAAACATAGTGGCAGCGTACCATCTCTAAGTATCTAACAATATTTTCCCCTCTCCTTAATGCATAGAACTACTTCATTATATGTTCACTATCCTATACTTGTATAAATATCCCCCCATGTGCTGGTATAGAAATGATATTTGCAAAAGCAAGTCTGGTGAATCCTCTTCTTTGTTATTTGAAGTCAATTGTGTCATTAAGATCTTAAAGTAATGTGTTGATGTTACATAGCTCCTTATGTCATTGTTTCTTCCTCGAAGTATTATTTTCATATCTTCTACTACTGGTCAGTAATTCCATATCTCCAAAATGATTATGACCACCAAAACAACATCTCAAAAGAGTTATGATTATTATCCAAAGAACAATCCTCAAAGAGTTATGAACTGATAAACAACAATCTCAAAGATTAAAGAATCTAAGTGAAGAAATTTGTATAATTACGGGTGGCAGCCCAGGGACGAAAGCCTAGCATGAGTCGATCCCAACTTGTACATAATGGTGGCAGTTCAGGGGTGAAAGCCTAGTATGGGTCGATCCCTATGGGTATATAAGGGTGGCAGCTCAAGGGCGAAACCCTAGCATGGGCCAATCCCAAATTGTGTAAATATGAGGACCGCATCCCAAGGGTTAAAATTCCTAGCATGGGTCATCCTCTTCTACCACTGATCAGTTGGTCACTTGTATCACATGCCCTACAAAGATTATAACGTACAGAAAAGTAAAGAAAAGAATGTAACTTACATGATCTCACAAGAGTAAATAAAGGTTGTCTTCTCTCCTCATGTATGTACTCATATGTAGGTACTTGATTTCATTTGAGCCCTCATATTACCTATGTTATTGCCTTACATATTCAGTAAAAAAAAATCGTACTAACGTCCCTCGCGGGGGATGCTGCATTTCATGTTGCAGGCACAGGTACTCTAGCAAGTAGACCTCCTCAGTAAGAGCAGACGACACTCATCTACTTTTGGTGAGCCCAAGGTTGATTCGCAGCTTTATTGAGTCCTTGGTAAATTCATTTTGGTATTGTATCATAGTTAAGGGTAAGGCGGGGTATGTCCCGACCTACTCTAGGTCTTCTATCTTTTTAGATGCTTTGTAGACCTATGTTCATGGTTCATTTGTGTCTTAAGGAGTTGTGGTCTCAATGGCCAAGTCTTGTAGATAACATTTGGGTCTACTTATGTTGGTTTGTATCGCTGCGTCCTATGTAAACTTGTCATGATTGTTATAGTTATATGCATAGTAAGAACAGGTTACAAGTTTGTTCTCTCGGGCCTTTAGGGTATCGGGTGCCTGTCCGTCCTAATGGGATTTGAGGCGTGACAAGACCGTAGGTCAGAGTCTCGTAAGTAAGTTCTGTAATTTTGCTGGTGAGTTTTTAATTAGTTCATATTATTAGTTAGTTAGTTAGGGGTTTAATTAGGGATTAAGGTGGTTAATTAGGTTAGTTAAGCAACTATATAAACTACCCTAAGCCTAAACCCAACTTAACACCTCACTTTTCCCAAACACAAATTACTCCTCCTTATCTCAACATTCTCTCTCCCACAAAGAAGAACTCATTTGGAGAACTAGGTTAAGGTGTTTTGGACATCAATAAGTCTATTTTCCTCTATCAATCATCAAGAAATACCAAGGTATGGGAACCTTTCAGCTTTGGGATTCCTTTCCCCAAAGGATTCTTCCAAAATTGATTTCAAAAGATGATTTTCATATGGGTTCTTCCAAATTCGTAATTGACCTTTCTAATAGTGTTGTTGTTGATTTATATTGGTTATTATGATTATATTATGATATATTATTGATTAGTTGAGTTGGTTCTTGATCATTATGTGTTGTATGTTGTAGGGATGATGAATTTGACCCAATTTCCTAACCCTAGATTATGAACTCTTAATTGAATTAAGTAGGATGGTTATAATTGACTTATACATTACGTATATACTATTGAGTGATGATATTACACCTATTATTGTGTGGAATTGGATGGTTGATGGTAAAACCTTGGATGATGGCTTGTTAAGGACAATGGGTAAGTCTTTGTAATCTCAAACCTTTACCTCAATTATGATGACTTGTGTTGGTGATGAGACTCAATTGAGGTGTATCTTATGATTAGATTTAATAGGGTTTGTATGATGATGTCACACCCGGAGAGCATACTACAGATGAGACTGGAGTCGTCCTCCTCTCAGAGGACTCAGACAAGCACTTAGCAATCGTCATAACTCGTGATCAGTAAAAATTGCGGAAAAATTTAAAAATTTTACATTCTATTTGAAGTATACTTAGACTTCATACTTAATATTAATAAAGACATACGATATTCTAAAAATTTGTCTCACATATATAAAACCATCTAAAGAGTGCAAATCTGGACTTAGCCAATATATAGTAGTTATGCCATATAGGCCTTAGTACAATAGAATCCAAAGAACATAATGGAAATAGGATATTCCTAATATCTACTAGTCTTCATAAGCTGGAATATGAAAGATAGCATCTCCGAACATGAGGACAGACTTGGAGAAAGAGTTCCAATCTTCTTCAAATCAACCTCCTTAAACTTCAATGGCCGGAACCTACAGTTGTAGTAATTTAAAGTAATGGGGTTAGTACGCCACATGTACTAAGTATGAGTATATGCACATAACATATAAGGACATGCATGAAAAAGGATCATTTTTAGAAAAACATGCTAAGTCATATGAAAGTCTTCAATGCACATACCATATAATATGTACAAGTTAAGAATTCCATCAGCTTAAAGTATGATCATAATCAAAGACATATTATCATAGAGTCATTTCAACATTTCATATTCAATAGATCATATAATCATATTATACAAAACACTTACCAATGATCCCATCCCCAACCTACAAGTGCAATGGTCATGTGAAGCCCCATAACCCCACACAACAAAGTAGATAAGATAGGAGACCATAAGTAAAGCTTTGCTTCATGTAACTTCTAACATAAGTAGTCATCACTTCATATAACAATATAACCCAATAACATATTTATCATAATGACCAACATTCATATAAGAGTAACATCATGTATCATAAACATATATCATTCATGTTATCATATTACATAAGAACAATCTCCTAGGACTTCCCTTAGAGTCAACTTTTCACAACCCGAAAGCACCCCCTAGAAGCTAGGAAGAACCCTTGGGTGGTAACAAGGCGTACTTGACCCTTTGGGGTCTTGTACAAGCCCTTTAACTATCGTTCATTACATAAGACATGAAAAGTAGTGCCGAATTTAATGCTTTTCACGAATAAATTAATAAAAGGAAATCTTTCATAAATACTAGAGAATCTCATCGTCACAAGCCAAACTTAAAGACACGACATAATATCTTAGGGACATGTCCCTTTACATTAAAAGAAATACATAATAAGTCTTGAAATACGAAACTAAGAAAAGGACTGTACCCTCGAATATATGAGGACATACTTTGTCGTGAGAGAAGCTTTCCCAAGCTTTTCCTTCTAGCCTTCAACCTTGCTTCCCAAAACCTATACTTATAGAGTATAGAAAAGTATGGGGTTAGTACAAAACAATGTATTAAGTATGGCATATGCAAAATCATATAAAAAGGGACATTTTTGTAAAATAAGCTTTCATGCAAAATAATTATAACATTCATGAACTTAGAAGCAAAACATCATAAGAAATATCATAACACTTAGAGAAGGATTTGCATAATTTTAACCCAAGAAGGTACTTTACAGTAACTTAACCAAAATTACAGTGAACTATGTAAAACATTACAGTGAACTAAAAAGACTCCAAAAATAATGAACTTCCAAGGTATTGCCAATGAGGAAGTGAACTCATTTCCGTAGAAGTTTCCTAACTGAGGTTCTCCTAAGACTCTTCCAAGGTATGACATGAAGGAAACATCTAAAAAACTCCTTCAATAAAAACCAAGGAGATCCTTAAGACTACCCACCATGAGCTTACTCCACTTGGGAGAACAAGTCACCACTCAATCACAAGACAATAGAGGAACACCCAACAAAACACGAAAGACTTCCCTTTTGGAATGCCTACTTAGTGCAATGAGTAAATGGAGTCCCATACCACCACCTACCCGGAGTAGTACATTCTTTTAGAAGGTTTGGCACTAAGACTTCCCTTTCGGAAGGTCCTACTTAGTGCAATGGATAGATAACGTCCCATACCACCACCTACCATAAGTAGCATGTTCTTTTAGAAGACTTAGTTCATTCAATTCACATGACTCACCAAGACTCTCCTTTCAGAATGCCTACCTAGTGCAATGGATAATTTGCGTCCCATTCCACTACCTACCCTAAGTAGCACAATCTGTTAGAAGACTTAGTACTTCCATTACTATGTGGGGGTTAGCTTAACCGACATAGACCATGAGAGCTAGACATGGAATCCCGATATTAACCCCTATCGGATGAGGGATCCTCACTTGCCTAGAGTAAGGCCATACTTTTTAGCTTTTACATGGCTTTCCCAATAGCTACACCTATGCGGGCACAAAGTTAAGAGATAAGGAGATTGCTACTAAGTAAATCATTCTCTACAAACGAGGAGTACTCATCTCAAGAGGTACATTGGAATACAACATCTCAACTCACGAAGTGTAACCACCCCTTCTTCATATCCTCTCAGTGCTAGGAATAATTCCCCACGGATTCTCAACATTATAAACTATAGGTTAAGGATAACTAGTGAACACCACATCTCAACTCACGAAGGGTATTCATCCTTTGACATATCTTAGAAACCTCTTAGGATGTAGTGAGGTTGCTACTAAACACTTCATCTCAACTCACGAAGAGTGTTAACCCCAAAACTCCCCTTTTTACTCAACTTATCTTCATTCATTCAATTAAGTGTGTGTCTACATGTGAGCACACCTTGAATATAAGCATATTTCATTCACATTAACTTTTATAGATGCTTTAAACCTTCATTCATCAAATCACACACTTTACATGCTTCACATAATCATATTCTTCAGTTAGGCATAATCTAAACCAAACATGCAATTTAAACTTCACAAAACACCATACAACAACCATATTCAATATAACTTCATTTCACATATTAGGCCTTCAAAGCCACACTCACAATACAAGCTAAACATAACCAAATTCATCAAGTAAACACCGCCACCATGAAGATGGACCATACCACTCAAGAGCATTTCATAACTAAAGCTTAAACAACATAACCAACTTACCCTTTAATCGAAGCTTCCATCACCTATAGCATTTTATTCAATAATTCATCATAAATTAGCCCTTACGGCAGTAGCTAAACAACAATATCAACATAAGGAAACCAAAGTTCAAAGACTACAAAACTAAGCTCATTTAACCTATTTCTTAAGCCAACATTTGATAAAAAGCTTTAACATGATTTCATTAAATTTGTAGCCTTAAAATCATCAACTAACATTAGAAACATCATATCTGAATCATTAGAAACATTTTTATGCAAGACCCATGTTTAGAGTTGAAAATACTAGAAACTAGGGTTGAAAACCCTATTTGAAAATTCATTAGAAGGGACTCCTTGAATGTAAGAGAGTTCAAGGATGGATAGGATACCATACCTTAGATAAGAGAAATCCCAAAGATTTTGGTGAACAACTTGGCCACCAACATCCCTCCTAGCTCTTCTTGACTTCTAGCTTCCAAAGAGACTTGAGAGAGAATTCTAAGGGAGAGGGGTTTTGGGTTTTAGGAAAGTGAGGTCTAAAATTAGGTCTTAGGGTTTAGAACACTTTAATATACCTAATAAACCCTAAAATAAATGTCCTAGGGTCATAAAAGACTTGGGGTGAATTTACCAAACACCCCAAGCCTTCACAAGAAAAAGGCAACTTTTGGGAGGCTCACAGACGAGACCTAACCAACGGACCGTTTATCCATCAACTGGCAGTTGGTGGGTCTCGTAGGTTGACACTTAGCTCCAATTGGAGCCTGGATAACTGACCTTGCAGGTCCAATCAACGGACCAAGACGACGGGCCATTTGTTAACCTACTGGACATCGTTTGGTCTTGGGCCCTTCTCTAGGGCCCCTTGTGAGTCCTATGTGGGGTCGTATCCACACGTTAAACCCCTAAAAATGGTCGTATAGGTCTTATGAATATATCACACCAAATTCAAGCAAAACAACCACGTAAAACTCACTCAAAAGCATCAAGACACACAAGTACTTTCTAAGGCATATCTTTCAAACGTCATGGACGTTCTTGGACGTTTGACCTCTAAACTTAACCAAACTTCACACAATGCCTAAGAAAACTAAATTAACTCATTTTAACTTAAAATTAACTCAAGAAACAACCACAAAGCTCTAGTTCACCTTAGTTAGTTTTAGGACGTTACACAACTTGTGCAATGTCTAGGTAGAGTCCCATACCCCTACCTATTCTAAGTAGACTCCTCAAGTCACCATAGTCAACGTCCATTTACTTGTCTTTCATTTTACATGAGGGAACATTTGCCTTAAACGACATTGACCATGTGAGCTAAACATGGAATCGGTGTCATAAAACCCCACACGGAAAGAAGGTGGTCTACCGGCCAAAGTAGAACCAAACATTACATAGCTTTCTAGGTGGATCCACTAGCTAGTATCCTATGGTGGTAACATAGTTCAAGAACTAGGAGATGTATTAGAGACCCATAGTTCCACATTACGTGGCAGCCTCAATCTCATGAGAGTCATTGGGACCTACCTTCCAACTAGGGAAGGGACACCTCTCACATCTAGTTCATCGGTGCTTAGCTTAAGTCCCTTTCTTGAATAAACTTTAACTTGTCTTTTATCATAAACTTATAATAGCTCATAGGAGATTAAATCCTTGAATAAATATGATCATCATCTCTTTAGGATTAGATGAGAATTTCCTTTCATCTCAACCCCTTGTATGTGAGATTAACATAACATAGTCATCTTGTGTAAATCATACCAGAGAATTTCGTAACATGCATTTTTCTTGTTCTTATCATGATCTCACAAGTAACATGTTCATAGCCCAACATATACATATAGCAACATCATACATACTTTCTATACCATAACATCATGTTTTATAGGCTAACATTAACATTGTTGAGTAATCAAAACTTTAGAAGACTTACCACGTGCTTCCAAGAACCTTATTCAAGAACTTACGTTCAACTTACAACATTCATAATCATAACATAGTGAAATACTCAATAGCATAATCAAGAACAACTCTTCAAATCAGGTACAAGACCAATCAGTAATGTAGGATGACGGAAAGGGTCATTTGTATCAGAGCTAAGTATGAAAAAACTACAGTAGAAAGAAAGAACCACATTAATAGAAAGATAAGTAAATTAAAGAAAAAATTAACTAAATTATATCCGAAATATAAACAATTAAATATTACAAAGATGGATAACCAAGAATTAGAAAGATTAATAGATATTATATCTAGAGTAGAATATAAATATATAAAATATTTAAAATTAAGATGAATAAAGAATATAAAGAAGAACTTAATAACATAATTATGGCAAAAAGAAATGAATTAAAACAAAGAGAAAATTTGCTTAATTATAATATATTTGCAGGAGTTGGTAAGAAATCTATAATAATACAAAGAAAGGCTATTTTACATTTAGAAATACAAATAAATATAATAGAATATAAACTACAACATGGTTTATAAATGAATAATGAAGAATATGCAATAGACGAAAAAATATTTGAAAACTATGAAGGATTAAAAATAAAGATCATATTTTCTAATCTAGGAAGAAGATATAAGAAAATAGGTGATAATTTAAGTTTAATGTTAGAAAAAGAAACGATAAAATTAGAAGACAGTTTAACTGCTATGGTAAGGATAGCAAAAGAAAATGAAGAAATAGATAGAAAAATGGAAATTGAAAAAATAAAACAACAAGCGAAAAAAGAAGTACAACAAATAGAAGAAGTAAAAAATAAAGAAATTTTAGAGCTAGAAAAAGAATTAGCAATGTTGAAAGAAATGTATAAAATCAAACAAAAAGAAAAAGAACAAAAAAGAAACTTAGCAAATGAGATAAATAAATTTAAAGAAAAATTGCAATTAGAAAATAAATTAGAAGAAAGTAATCAAGATAATATAACTAATATGCCAGAAGTAAGAATTGATGATATCAACGGTGATTTAGAAGAACAATACTCAGAAATAAGTGAAACATATACAGAACTTTTAGACAATATAGATAATACAAAAAATGTAGAAATAAACACGGGAGATATAGACATGAATGAAAAACCTAGTACATCAGGAGTAAAAAATCCAAAATATTTAAATCCAACATACTATAATGCAAATTATGAAAAATATGACAGAGAAAAAACTTTATGGAATAAAAGATTAAATAAATGGACACCTATACCAACAACTGATCAACATAATTTTTTAGATTTAGACCGTGTAGCAGATATAAATAAAACAATTCAATTATGGATGGGATATGTATCAAAACAACTAATAGACAACAAAATAGGAATGACAGAAATACCAGGATATATAGAAAGAACACTTATAGGAACAGTAAAATTATGGTTACAAAATTTAACGGAAGAAAGTATAAAGACTTTAAGAAATAATAAAACACTTACTGGAGAAACAGCTACAACATCTATGGAAATATTAAATAAATACGAAATAGCTATAAGAAATGAATTTAGTAGTATGACAACAGAAGTAGAAGAACAAAATAAAGAAAAAGTTATAAATAGAAATTTAATGGCAAAATTGACAATATGTAATATGTGTTATATAGATGAATATACATGTGCATTAGAGAATATTATTATAAAGGAACATATAACATGGAAGAAGGCAAGGAAATAAGAAAATTATATTTTACAAAATTACCAGAACCTTTTAGTTCAAAGATAATAAAAAGCTGGAATGAAGCAGAATTAACAGATACTTAGGAGCCAGAATGAAATTCTTACAAAGATGGTTTACAGAATTATGTGAAAAACATAAAGAAGATATAAAAATGGAAAAAGTATTAGTAAAAAATTTAGCATGTTGCAAAAATAAAATAGCACCTCAATTTGGTTGTACAGATAGATATTACAAAAAGAAGTATAACAGAAATAAAAATTATAAAAAATATAGATCAACGTATAAATATAAAAAACCAAGAAAGAGATATTATGTAAAAAATTAAAAAACTAAAAGACCATTTAGACCAAAAAGAAAATTGACGGAATGTACTTGTTATAACTGTGGAAAACTAGGACATATAGCTAAAGATTGTAAATTACCTAAAAATCCAAAGAAAAAACAGATATCAGAAATAATTATGGAAAATGAAAAATATACACAAATAGAATATGTTGATTATGATTTAGAAAGTGAAGATAGTATATATGAATATCAGAAAATAAAATAGATAATGATATAGAATTAGAATCAGATAATGAATTCTACAATATGAAAAATGACTGAACAAGATATACAAATAATAAATAAAGAAGAACATCAAGATGAAGAATCTTTAGAACAAAAAATAATATTTGATAATAGTATATTTGAACAAATAAAAGGAAAAGAATTAGATCTAAGTGTAGAAAAAATATTAGATGTACCAAAAATAAAAAATTGGTTTAAACGATAAAAAGAAGAATATTATGTAGTAAGTCAAAGAGAACATATCATAGATTGTAAGTATACTAAAGGAAAAGCTAAAATACCAATAATAAATAAGAGAATAATTAATAAAGAAATAGAGGAGATAAATGCAAAAAACCCAATTAAATATGTACATTTAGGAGGAACTGAAATATTAATAAAAGCATGTTTTAGAGAAGTAATAGATACACCCATAGAAATATATTTAGCAGATGATAGAATTATACAACCTATAGAAAAAAGTATAATAAGTGTAGTAAAAGGTAATTTAATATACCAAAAATTTAAATTTATAATAAGTGCTAACTACTCAGTAGCAATTAATGACAGAAATATAGATAAATCATTAGTCTTATATTGGAAAATGTCAGGAATAGAATTAACACCTGGAAGTAAAATATTTACAGCTAGATGTAAGAATTTATATGTTTTAACAACAAAACATAAAATAACAGCAAAAAATAAAATAAAATAAAAATAGAAAACCCCTTTGAAAAGATAGTTACGGTTATAGATAATAATGAATATAGTTATAATGAGACTGATATAGAAGAGGACTTAGAGATAGTACAAGAAAGATTAAGCACATCAAAAAGAATAAATAATAATGATACACCACAAATATCATCAAAGATGAGTACTTCAAATAGTTCAAAAAGAATAAATATAATTCCACAAAAGCTAATAGAAGAAGAAATAAAACCACATCATTATTATATAACAGGAATAATGGAGCAAAGAAAATATCTAATATTAATAAATACAGGACAAGAAGAAAATTATATTACCAGAGAATTAGTAAAAGAAGATAAAATAATAACTACAGAACACTCATGTTCAGAATTACCAAAAGTATTAATAAACATTGAAGAAACAACGGAACAAGAAATAATAATTGGAGGTATACCAATAATAATAAAATTTAAAATATATCAAGGAAATGAAAATATAACATTAGGAATAAAATGGCTAGAACAAGTAAAACCATATAATATAGAAGATAAACAACTAACAATAAATTATCAAAATAAAAAAGTCATAATAAAAAGAACATTAATATAAAAAAAAATGAAAATATATATACTCGCGAAGATAATAATAGAAGGATATTATAACAGATATTATACACCAATGATAGATACAGGAGCAGAAGCTAATATATGTAAATACAATTGTTTACCAGATGAAAAATGGGAAAAATTAAAAACACCAATAGTAGTAACAGGATTTAATAATGAAGGAAGTATGATCACATACAAGGCAAAAAATATAAAAATACATATATGGGATAAAATATTAACTATAGAAGAAATATATAATTTTGAACTAACAACAAAGGATATGTTATTAGGAATGCCATTTTTAGATAAATTATATCCACATATAATAACAAAAAAACACTGGTGGTTCACAACACCATGTAAACAAAAAATAGGAGCGAAAAGAGTAGGTAACAAAAGAAGAAAAACAACAGAATGGATTAAAGGCAGTGAAAAAATTACAGAAAAATTAGAAAATATAAAGGAAGAAGACTCTAGAATAGAATTAATCATATTTTCTATAAATAAAGTAAAAATAATCCAAGAAAAATTAGAATTATTATATAATGAAGATCCTTTACAAGGATGGGAAAAACATAAAACAAAAGTTAAAATTGAACTAATTGATGAAAATAGTATAATAACACAAAAACCACTAAAATATAATTTTAATGATTTAAACGAGTTTAAAATACATATAAGTGAATTACTAAAAAATGGATATATACAAGAAAGTAATAGTAAACATACAAGTCCGGCATTTATTGTTAATAAATATAGTGAACAAAAAAGAGGAAAAAGTAGGATGGTTATTGATTATAGAAATTTAAATGCAAAAACTAAAACATATAATTACCCAATACCAAATAAAATATGAAAGATAAGACAAATTCAAGGATATAATTAATTTAGTAAATTTGATTGTAAATCAGGATTTTATCATTTAAAGTTAGAAGAAGAATCTAAAAAACTTACAGCATTCACAGTACCACAAGGATTTTATGAATGGAATGTATTACCATTTGGATATAAAAATGCACCAGGTAGATTTCAACATTTTATGGATAATTATTTTAAACAACTAGAAAATTGTGTAGTATATATTGATGATATACTATTATATTCTAAAACACAAGATGAACACATAAGATTATTAGAAAAATTTATACATATAATAGAACATTCAGGAATAAGTTTAAGTAAAAAGAAAGCAGAAATAATGAAAAAACAAATAGAGTTCCTAGGAATACAAATAGATAAAAATGGAATAAAAATGCAAACACATATAGTACAAAAAATAATAACTTCGAATGAACAATTAGATACAAAAAAGAAATTACAATCCTTTTTAGGATTAGTTAACCAAGTAAGAGAATATATACCAAAATTAGCAGAAAATTTAAAACCATTACAACAAATATTAAAAAAGGATGTAGAATATCATTTCGATAATAAAGATCAAACACAAATACAAAAGATAAAATTATTATGTAAAACATTACCAAAACTATATTTTTCGGATGAAGATAAAAAATTTATTTATATAGTAGAAACTGATGCAAGTGAAAAAAGTTACGGAGGAGTATTAAAATATAAATATAATGGTAACAATATAGAATATCACTGTAGATATTATTCAGGCACATATACAAATACGGAAATAAAATGGGAAATAAATAGGAAAGAATTATTTTCAGTATATAAATGTTTATTAGCATTTGAGCCCTATATTGTATACAACAAATTTATTGTAAGGACAAATAATACACAAGTAAAATGGTGGTTAACCAGAAAAATACAAGATTCAGTAACAACGAAAGAAATTAGAAGATTGGTATTAAATATATTAAACTTTACATTTGAAATTGAAGTGATAAAGACTAATAAAAATGTTGTTGCAGACTACTTATCAAGACAAAGCTACTCAGACTGAGAACAAAGAAGAAGATACAATTGAAAAGCTACTAAAAGCCATTACTACACTTTGTACTAAAGTGGACAGTATGGACAATGAGATACAAAAGCTAAAGACTAATGAAGATAACCTGAAGTCTAAAGCTAATATAAGTCAGCAGCATGACTATAAAAATGCGGAGCTATGTCGATCAGAAGACATTAAAATTCCAGAGATAAAAGGAGACGATGGGAAACTCCCTAAAACCCATAATGTTTGTTTAAATACAGCTGCAGGTACAAGCAAAAGAGCTAGTGAGAAATCACGCAATACCAACTTAAACCAACTATTTGTAAAACCATTTATTCAAAATACACCAAAACAAATACCCACAGAACCACAAACTTCTACATATGCAGTTAGTATACAAAGTGATAAAAAGAGATACAATTACATTACCCAATCGTACATTGAAAACATATATAAGATCCAAACATTTTTAAATTTAAACCCCAGATCTACACAAACCAAAAATCCAAATGAAGATTATATAACCCAAAAACTACAAGGATATAATAGATTGATTGCACAACCCAAAACTAGTTCAAACTTAGTTAAAACATGTTACAGTTATGGATTACTCAGTACCGTATACACATATGATGGAGAAGAAATAAGTGGAATACCAGAGTTATACAAAGCATTCATCATATACAAGAGAGTTACTAAAGGAAATTTATTTTATATTAAATTTTATACAGCACCAGCTGAGATATTATATGAAGAAATCAAGTCACCAATTCAAGTTATAAAGATAGGATTGACCAAGGATATGATAATACCAGAAGATATAGAAAAACAGGCTGAAATACCAAAGATAGAAATACCAAACTTTTATGCAAATAAAAGGATAATTGGTATATCAACAATTATACAAGAACTAGCTAACAATTATTTAAACGGCAATGCTATTTGGAGTTACTATGCAAGAGACCAAGTTATGATATATTCAAACTCAAGGGAATTAAGAAGAGCAGATATGGATGAAGTTTAGAAATGGATTTTATCATTATTGAAGCCAGAAGAACAACCTACAACAAGAGCTTTAAAGAAACAATTTATTTCAGATGATTTATTGACTAGATATTGCAAGTTAATTGGACACAAATACCCTGATCATCAATGTTCAAAATGCAATGGAGAAGATAATATTATTCCAGACGTTGATTTGGAGTAAAGATGATAAAGATAAGGAGGATGAAGACAAAGACAAAAGAAGATATGGACATATGGCCGACAAAGAGATAATGTAGATAAGATTCTTTGACAAATTTGTAAAAGAAAAAGATAATGTAGATAGGATAGTTTTGTTTTGTTTTGGCTAAAATAGAAGCCATCTGTAAAGTTTTTTAGGAAAAGTCCTAAAGTAAATAGTAGTTGTACATAAAAGTCGTAAAGTGTACAGTAGACGCACTAATGTGCATTATTGTATAGTAAATAGTATAGGTTTAGAATTTAGTATATATAGATTGCCAAATTGTAAATGAAAGGCAGGCAATGCCAACCAAAAGTTCAAGTTAATAAAAACTCTTTCAAAAACCCTCTCTCAAAAAAGATATAAACTAAGTTAAAAATGGAGAAATTCGAAATCAAGCCAGATATTTCAGATAGCATGGAAAATCAAGAAACAAAGGTATATTGTTTAACATTTATGCAGAACTAATTTCATATATTCCTGAATATCATATATATAATTAATTAAATTTATGTTAGTTATTATATACTAGAAATATTTGAATCATGAATTCTAGTTTGCTAGTAAACGGGAAACAGGGAGAAAACTGCTAGACTATGCCATCCCACAGTGGAAACCGGTAGGCGAGGGATGCCGTTAGGGGAGTACACAAGGTTGAGGCGCTGATAAGCAGTAATTATCCGCTAAAGTACGATGCTAGTAGTGACCGGAAAACATGATAACAATACTCTGCGATGAGTCTTCAATCTGCCCTCTGACCTGCACCTATAAAAATAGTAAATTGTATAGGGTTAGTACACTACTTGTACTAAGTATGGGTGTATGCACACATACACATAAGGCTATGCATGATCAAGGAAAGCTCCTACTAAATTACATGCCATTTCTGGAAAGTGCAATCACTAGACTTTCCTAATTCGTTAGTTGTGAATTGTGGTATGAATATGATGTATTTCAATGCATTCAAAGCACACAACTCATTTTCTATGTGATTACAAGACATTAGAATCATCAACATAATTTTAGAACAACTCGAGCGAAGATTTGAGATTTTGATCCTACAAACCCAATAGCCCTATTTTTGACACTTAGATTATTTTTCAGTCTTTTTCTTCTTGTTGTTGTGTAGTTCAGTAATTCCTTTGGTCCAATGTTTTACTTACAAGTGTAATGATTTATTGTAGTCCCATACCCACAATGAATCAAGTAAGTAATCCAAGGACTAAGGAATGATTTCACTATCCTTACAATGAGTCATTCATTACATTATATATTCATTAACACTTCATAAGCCAGTCTCTATTGGCTATGCAACTGATTTCATCATTTTCATGTTAGGGAAGTTATGAAGCTTTGATTTGCTATTATGTTTCTACTCCCCTTTATTGGCATCATATAAGAAGTCATTATAAGCCAATCTTATTTGGCTTTGCCCATTATTTGCTGAAATTTCATTGGTATTGATATTGGCAATTGACATTCTTAAGCTCTTCCTTTCATAGCTCACTTTGAACATACGTTCCATCATCTTTCTTTCTTGTTTTCTTAGAGACATCTTTAGAAGTAAGATCATGCGAGCTTGACATGAAATCCAGTGTCTTCCCCATACCGAAAAGAGGTGATTCACCGATCAAAATGAATCTACATCATGTGAGCTAACATGAAATCCAGTGTCTGTCCCACACCGAAAAGGGTTGATCCCCGGCTAAGGCGAATCCATACTAAGTGTTTACCCACACCTAAAAGGGTGGCTCACGGCTATAGTGAACCAAGAACATTCTTTTTGAGCATTAACCGACATAGATCATGTGAGCTAAACATGAAATCCGGTGTCTTCCCCACACCGAAAAGACGTGGAATCACTGGCCAAGGTGAAACCGAAACATACCTAGCTCTCTTAGGTGGAAACCACAGGCTAGTTCCTATGTTGGCTAGACATAGTTTCAAGACTAGGGACATAAGGAGACTACTTATCCACCTTGGTGGTAGCCTCGTCTCATGAGACTTACACGTGCAAGCACAAGCTCATATCTAGTCTATCGGTGCTTTTCTCACTTTCATTATCTTCTTATCTTTTAGAGTTGACTCAAACATTATGGAAGCTTGCTTCTAGGTTGAGGTTTACTTACTCTATTGATGACTTGTCATGCCTTTCTTTACATTGATGAAATGTGAATTGTCCTTACATTACATCTTTGGTGTTAATGAGACTGGTCTCACACGTTCTAACACCTTCATTCGTGAGTATTTTTAACATAGTAGATTAGGTGTAAGTGAGGCTTGTCTCACTTTCTTTTGATACCTCATTCTGGTCAGTTTATTGTCTTAGACATATTTAGTTATGTCAATACTCACTTTACTTGCTTACTTTAGTTTAGTAGCTTCATATCATCGTTTATGGACGATGAGCACTTCATTCAATGAGTTACATATGTTCATAGTTCATTCATTTAGGGCATGTTGGGACTTGTCCCAATAAATGGCATGCCCTTGGATATGGATTCATTAAATTACTTTAGGAGTGCTTGAGTTATCATTTAATCCTTTTTGCTATATATGATTGGCATAGAATTAGTATTGGCTTAGAAAAATTGGAAAAGATTTCATAGCCATCTTTATTGGCACAAGCCAAAGTTACATTCATTCATACTTACATTGGGATACATTATTCATTAGCCAATCATTTAATTATTTACAGATAACATTATAGTCAAATTCATGCAACTTAATTGACAATGTAGTGTAAGCCATTTTATTGGAATAAGCCAAAGAATCACTCAAACTATGATTTCATGGAGATCTTTTTATCCAACCTTATAATATATCACAAACATCACATTAGTAGTCCTTTTGGACAGCCTCATATGAACACTTTAATGAACATAACATCTTCATAAAGTCAAGTTAACAGTAACTATGCATCAGAACGCAACACATCAACACTTAATATTTTTGAATACAATTTTAACATAGCATCAATCTTTAATTCACGAAATGGATACTTAATCCCAAACGAGTACAACTTATAGGTTCATTCAATCATTTACAAATCAAGAACCCTACACATTTAGATCATCCAGCACCACATACCAACAACATGATCAAGACTAATCTATACAACATTGAAATCGTAACAAGGATACTAGGGAAAAGGAAATTCAACGAGAACGTTGGGAAACAACCCTAGTTTCGAGATTTCATGGATTCGTTATGATAGAAAGTACTCTTGGAGAAAGAATTCCAGGAGAGAAACCCATACGTTAAGTAGAACTTAATCTACGAAGACCACCTTGAAGGAAACCTTGAAGAGAGCTTGAAATTGCCCAAGAAAAACCTCTAGTGTTCTTACGTTTTGCGGTTTGCGTTCTACTGCCTTAGCGTCGTGAGTTCTCAATATTTTGATCATGAGTTTTTAGGTTTAGGAACTGATCTTGACTCATTAAACTTAGGCTAATTTAGTAAATTAAATAAATAAATTAGTTAATTACTAAAACGCCCTTCCTAAGTTGATTAAACATAAGAGAATGTTGACTTGACCGAAAATCTGGAAATCGTGTTGACTATGGTTTCGGTCAACAATTGGAATTTATATTAATTAATTAAATCCTCAATTTAATTAATTAAGGGACCTAGTGTAATTACTAAAATACCCCTAAGTCTTTGGGACCATAACTAACCCTTTTGGACCATCCTAGGTTAGGTACTAGGTTAGTGTCAACCCGGTTTAGTCCTAGGTTGTCGGGTGCACTAGTGGGTCTATTTCGGTTAGTCCTAGGTTAAGTAGCTAATTAGGACAGTTAGTTAGAGCCTAGAGTTGGTTAGGTAAGTTGGCCCCATGTGGAGGGACCCGTCCGCACATGCTTGTCCCTAACCGCCCTAACCGAATTCGTTTAGGGTGGTTGCATGGTCCCCTTGGCTGATTCCCACATGTCTTGCACATGTGCTTCCACATGGGTTGATTGTACTTTCCTAACTAACTATTCTTGATGGCTCATTTGAAATATTTACTTATTGTCCAAAGGACCCTCACCATGTCCTTGGGCACTGCTTAATTTACATGATCATTTTGAATGGTCATGTGCTATGGTACTAGGCTTGACACTTGGATGCCTGGTACCTAATGTGTTACTATTACGCCACATGATTTTTAGCTTATGGTCTTCCTTGCAGGTACATTTTAGACAGTGCTTATTCATACTTATATTATGCCCATTACTATCCAATATTGGGCATTGGGATGCCTATATTTTCCCAAATGCATTCTTGAAACCTATTTTGGCTCTTTACTAGGCATATACGTTTTTCTGGAATGTTACAATATCCCCCCCCCCTTAGGAACATTCGTCCCCGAATAACACTTACACATTATTTTAAAACAAGAGGGAAACTTTGAAACACTTAAACATACTTAAAATGGTATCGTTTGTGAACATCTGATTCACACATATTCTGGATGATGCATTTTTACTCAAGCTTATCTGAAGCTTCATATTTGAGATCGAGGAACTTCCTTCTCAATCACACTTAACTTAATGCACATCACTACTCATGCAACACATAAAATTACATCTATGCTATCCAAAAACAGCAACATAATGCACACATGAATTCATTTTTAACTCGTATAGTGCAAGTATTAAAACTCACAATTAAGGGCTTAAAACACCAAAATCGACTAATGCACTAAAACTTAGAATTTCGTAAACATAATTAGATCTAAGAAGAGTATATCTTACCTCAAGAACTAAACAAATGAGGGTAACGGGATCTCATATTGGCCTCGGCCTCCCATGTTGCTCCCTCAACAAGGTGGTTCCGCCATAGTACCTTCACGGTGGCAACCTTCTTGTTCCTCAGCCGCTTCACTTGACGATCTAAAATCTCAGCTGGAACCTCTTCGTAAGAAAGGTTCTCATCAACTCCTAACCCCTCAACAAGCAGGATGGATGCTGGATCGCCTAGACACTTCTTAAGCATCGAAACGTGAAACACTGGATGGACCGAAGCTAAGTCTTGTGGTAACTTCAGTTCGTAGGCAACATTTCCTACTCGCTGTAAGATCTCATAAGGACCTATATACCTCGGACTCAACTTCCCTTTCTTGCCAAACCTCATAACCCCTTTCATGGGTGATATCTTCAAGTAGACTTGATCACCTACTTCGAATTTCAGAGCTCTCTTTCTGTTATCAGCATAAGATTTCTGACGACTGTAAGCAGTAGCCAACCGATCCTTGATCATCCTCAAACACGATCTCAGGGCCAATGATGGAAGATTCATCGAATTCAAACCACCCTATTGGAGACCTACATCTCCTACTATACAATGCTTCGAAAGGTGTCATTCCAATACTGGAATGGTAGCTATTATTATACGAGAACTCAATCAGTGGCAAGTGATCATCCCAACTCCCCTTGAAGTCGATAACACATACCCTCAACATGTCTTCAAGGGTCTGAATGGTGCGTTATGCTTGACCATCTGTCTGCGGATGAAAAGAAGTACTAAGCTTCACCTGTGTACCCAAACTCTTTTGGAAAGATCACCAAGAGTGAGAAATGAATTTGGCTCCCCTATCCGAAATGATAGACAAAGGAATCCTATGCCACCTCACGATCTCATCAATGTACATTTTGGCGTAGTCCTCAGCTCGGTAAGTGGACTTCACGGGAATGAAGTGTGCGGATTTGGTCATTCGGTCAACAATGACCCAAATGGAATCGTGCATTCTTCTAGTTCTCGGCAAACCAACCACGAAATCCATATTAATGGACTCCCACTTCCACGTTAGAATCTCGATTGTCTGGGTAAGACCCCACGCTTAAGGTGTTCGGCCTTAACCTGTTGGCAATTTGGACACTCCTCCATAAACTTCGAGATATCACGTTTCATACCTTCCCACCAATAGACCTCTTTAAGGTCATGATACATTTTGGTGGCACCTGGATGAATAGAATACTTGGAACCGTGAGCTTCCACAAAAATACTAGACTGCAAATCATCAACATTGGGCACACATAATCTGTCCTGGTATCTGAGTACACCATCTCCTCCTAGGGAAAATGACTCATTCAACTTACTCAACACTGATTCTTTCAAATCCATGAGTACAAGGTCGAGGTGTTGCTTGGCTTTAACATCTACAACAAATGAGGATTCAGAACTTGAGTGAACCGAAACACCCCCACTTGGTGTATCTGTCAGCCGTACACCCAATCTAGCCAATTGGTGTACCTCTTTAACTAGTTGCTTCTTCTCATCATCAACATGTGACATGCTGCCCATGCTCAATCTACTCAACGCATCGTCCACTACATTGGCCTTACCTGGATTATAGTGGACACTCATATCATAGTCCTTGAGTAGCTCTAGCCACCTCCTCTAATGAAGGTTCAATTCTCTCTACGTAAAAACATACTGAAGACTTTTATGGTCAGTATATACATCAACATGTACTCCATGTAAATAGTGTCTCCACAACTTCAACGCAAAGACAACCGCAGCTAACTCAAGATTGTGAATAGGGTAATTCTTCTTGTGGACTTTCAACTGTCTAGATGCATATGCTATAACCTTGCCATCTTGCATGAGAACCCATCCCAAACCTACTTGAGAAGCATCACAGTATACCACATACCCTGCACCACTTCTGGGAAACGTGAGCACTGAGGCCGAAGTGAGTCGGTCTTTAAGCTCTTGGAAGCTCTTCTAACACTTTTCAGACCACTCAAACTTCGCCTTCTTCTTCGTTAAGGTTGTCAACGGAGCAGCAATAGTAGAAAAACCTTCCACAAACCTGCGATAATAGTTATCCAAACCCAAGAAACTCCGAATGTCTGTAGGAGTAAGGGGTCTCGGCCACTTCTTCACCGCTTCAACCTTTTTCGGATCAACTTCAACACCCTGGTCGGTCACAACATGACCAAGGAAGGTCACTGATCTCAACCAGAATTCACATTTACTGAACTTTACATACAGCCGATGTTCTCTGAGTACTTGCAATGTCTTTCTTAAGTGTACTTCATGCTCTTCTCTAGACTTAGAGTATATGAGGATGTCATCTATGAATACTATGACAAATGAATCAAGGTATTCACGGAAGACTCTATTCATAAGGTCTATAAATGCGTCTGGTGCGTTAGTGAGACCAAATGACATGACTAAAAAATTATAATGCCCATATCTAGTACGAAAAGCAGTCTTAGGGACGTCTTCTTGCCTCACTCTAAGCTGATGATACCCTGACCGAAGGTCTATCTTTGAAAAGAAACTTGAACCTAAGAGTTGGTCAAATAGGTCATCGATTCTGGGAAGAGGATACTTGTTCTTTATAGTGACTTTGTTGAGTTGTCGATAATCGATGCACATTCTAAGGGTTCCATCCCTTTTTTTTACGAAAAACACTGGAGCACCCCATGGGGATATGCTCAGCTGGATGAAGCCCTTATCAAGTAGATCTTTTAACTGCAACTTCAACTCTTTGAGTTCGGTTGGTGCCATCCTATACGGGGGAATAGAAATTGGCTTGGTGTTGGGATCTAAGTCAACACCAAAATCAATCTCACGTTCAGGAGGGACTCATGGTAAATCTTCCGGAAAGACATCTTGAAACTCATTCACTATTGACACAGAGTCTATGGAAGGGACTTCTTGCTCTAAGTCATTGACTCTAACTAAGTGGTATAAATACCCCTTAGCTATCATCTTATTGGCTTATAAATGTGAAACAATTTGGCCTAATGGATTTGAACCACGCCCTTCCCATTCCAGCTCTAACTCATTTGGAAACTGAAACCTCACTACCCTGTTTCGACAATCTATTGTAGCATAACACTTATGGAGCCAATCCATGCCCAAGATTATATCAAAGTCGAGCATGGCTAACTCCACCAGGTCAGCGTGAGTGATTCTATCAAGGATGTTAATTGGGCAATTCTTATACACTCTTTCTGCTCTAATGTTGTCCCCTATGGGAGTACTCACTAGAATCAGCTCATGCAAGATCTCAGGAAACACATCAAATCTACTAGCTATCAAAGGAGTAATAAATGATAAAGTGGATCCTAGATCTAACAATGCATACACAGGGAAAGAAAAGACATGCAACGTACCCGTGACTACATCAGCTGACTTCTCTTGCTCTTCTCTACCTTTCAGTGCATAAAATATGTTCCTCTTGGGAGGTTCGGCTGCAGCATTTGGATTCGGCCGAGGCTGAGCATCTGCCCTGGCTTGATTCCTCACTTGAGGACAGTCTCTGACCATGTGTCCATTCTTGCCACACCAGAAGCAGGTGTTAGTACCCACTAAACTTTCACCTCCATGCGAACGCCCACACTTACCACAATGCTTGTTGTTTCGCTGGGCACCTCTATCATTGCCCTTTTTGGGGCCAGACCTGTTCACTTTGGCATTCAAATTGCCTGAAGGAGCAGAATTACCTGAATGCCTCTTGAATTTAGGCCTATTCTGGACTCCAAATGAGCCCCTACCCGAGCTAGAACTAGTCTGGTTCGCGGCCTTAGGCTTCTTGCCTTCATGACTTCTCCTTTTTCGATAGCTCTCCTCCACCTGCTGAGCATGCACCATCAATCTGCCCAGATCTATGTTGTCATGCAACATGGCTACCCGACAATCTTCCACAAGATCCTCCGACACGCCAGTCACAAACCTGCTCATTTCATCCCTGCTATTTGCCACCAGAGAAGAAGTATACTTTGAGAGTTTAACGAATTTCAAGGAATACTCCTTGACCGACATACCTTCCTCTCTCAGATTGATGAACTCTTCAACCTTCGCTTTTTGTTGCTCTCTGGGAAATAATCTCTCCAGAAAGGCGGTCTTGAGAACGTCCCAAGTGATAGGGACATCTCCTAGTGCTCGGCCATCTTTCCACATTCGGTACCACAACTGTGCCACATCTTTGAGTGGATATGCAGTTTACCTTTGCCTCCTCATCAACTCCCATGGCACATAAAATCTTATGGACCTCATCCACGAACTCCTGGGGATCCTCATTAGTCTTGGACCCGTAGTAGACGGGAGGATTCATTCTGGTGAAGTCCCTCAGTCTGCTAGCCATGGTGCTAGCATGCGGTCTCTCCCTATGAGCACCCTCTCTTATAGGTAGAGCCGTGATGGCCTGCGCCTGAGTAGTGATGGCATGTGCCATCTGCAGCAATGCTTCCCTCACTTCACCATCTGTCAACGCAGCTGGGTTGACAGGCGCTTGAACTTCAGTAGCTGGGGCTTGAGGAGGAGCTTGGTTTCCTCCAACAACTGCTTCCTCAACTCTTCTTGCGGCATTCCTCCTCATATTCATTTTCTAAACGTATATACAAGAAGGGAGTTATATCCTTAAAATGATATAAGATGTCACAACTCTACTTAGCACGATAAAGAGTAGAAGAAGGGAAGATTTCCTATTATTACATAGTCTCTAATTCATGATTGTGGCGCGCTTCACAATCATAAGTTAGAAACTACATAACGTGGTTGTTTTGAGCTTTAGTTCCTAGGTAATTTAACCTCATGCTCTGATACCAAGTTTGTCACAACCCGAATTCTAGAATCCAAATCGCAACCGGCGTCTGACTTCTCAGTGGTCGCAGACAAGCCTCTTCTTGCATTCATCACATTCATCTAGTTAAATTTGCAGAAAATTGAAAACTTTTTAAATGTATGAAGTATACATAGATTTTATATAATTATTAACTAATTATATCATATACTAAGCTCAGAGTAAAGGGGCAACCATCTAACAATTGCGGAATCAATTCAAATCAAAGAATATCATATTATAGTAGTTTGCCAAAATGACCTTATTACAAAGATTCAAATAAATGTATGAAAGAAACGCTAGGGACAACATCCACTAGCTATGTCTAAATACTAATGCTGGACTAAAACTGTAGCATCCTCGAAATCAAGAGGACCTACCAAATGGTCACTGAGTCCAAACCGCTGCGATGAGTCTTCAATCTGTCTCTAACCCGCACCTATAAAAATTGTAAATTTTATAGGGTTATTACACCAGTTGTACTAGGTATGGGTGTATGCACACATACACATAAGGCTATGCATGATCAATGAAAGCTCTTCCTAAACAACATGCCATTTCTGGAAAGTGCAATCACTAGACTTTCCTAATTTGTTAGTTGTGAATTGTTGTATGAATATGATGTATTTCAATGCATTCAAAGCACACAACTCATTTTCTATGTGATTACAATACATTAGAATCATCAACATAATTTTAGAACAACTCGAGCGAAGATTTAAGAATTTTGATCCTCCGAACCCGAGAACTCTATTTTCGACACTTAGATTATTTTTCAGTCTTTTTCTTCTTCTTGTTGTGTAGTTCAATAATTCCTTTGGTCCTATGTTTTACTTACAAGTGCAATGATTCATTGTAGTCTCATACCCACAATGAATCAAGTAAGTAATCCAAGGACTAAGGAATGATTTCACTATCCTTACACTGAGTCATTCATTACATTATATATTCATTAACACTGTATAAGTCAGTCTCTATTGGCTATGCCACTTATTTCATCATTTTCATGTTAGGTAAGTGATGAAGCTTTGATTTGCTATTATGTTTCTACTCCCCTTTATTGGCATCATATAAGAAGTCATTATAAGCCAATCTTATTTGGCTTTGCCCATTATTTGCTGAAATTTCATTGGTATTGATATTGGCAATTGACATTCTTAAGCTCTTCCTTTCATAGCTCACTTTGAACATATGTTCCAGCATCTTTCTTTCTTGTTTTCTTAGAGACATCTTTAGAAGTAAGATCATGCGAGCTTGACATGAAATCTATTGTTCCCCACACCGAAAAGAGGTGATTCACCGATCAAAAAGAATCTAGACATGTGAGCTAACATGAAATCCAGTGTCTGTCCCACACCGAAAAGGGCTGATCCCCGGCTAAGGCGAATCCATACTAAGTGTTTACCCGCACCTAAAAGGGTGGCTCACGGCTATAGTGAACAAAGAACATTCTTTTTGAGCATTAACCGACATAGATCATGTGAGCTAAACATGAAATCCGGTGTCTTCTCCACACCGAAAAGAGGTGGAATCACTGGCCAAGGTGAAACCAAAACATACCTAGCTCTCTTAGGTGTAAACCACATACTAGTTCCTATGTTGTCTAGACATAGTTCGAAGACTAGGGACATAAGGAGACTACTTATCCACCTCAGTGGTAGCCTCGTCTCATGAGACTTACACGTGCAAGCACAGGCTCATAGCTAGTCTATCGGTGCTTTGCTCACTTTCATTATCTTCTTATCTTTTAGAGTTGACTCAAACATTATGGAAGCTTGCTTCTAGGTTGAGGTTTACTTACTCTATTGATGACTTGTCATCCCTTTCTTTACATTAATGAAATGTGAATTTTCCTTACATTACATCTTTGGTGTTAATGAGACTGATCTCACACGTTCTAACACCTTCATTCGTGAGTATTTTTAACATAGTAGATTAGGTGTAAGTGAGGCTTGTCTCACTTTCTTTTGACACCTCATTCTGGTCACTTTATTGTCTTAGACATATTTAGTTATGTCAATACTCACTTTACTTGCTTACTTTAGTTTAGTAGCTTCATATCATCGTTTATGGACGATGAGCACTTCATTCAATGAGTTACATATGTTCATAGTTCATTCATTTAGGGCATGTTGGGACTTGTCCCAATAAATGGCATGCCCTTGGATATGGATTCATTAAATTACTTTAGGAGTGCTTGAGTACTTTAGATATGATTGGCATAGAATTAGTATTGGCCTAGAAAATTTGGAAAAGATTTCATAGCCATCTTTATTGGCACAAGCCAAAGTTACATTCATTCATACTTACATTGGGATACATTATTCATTAGCCAATCTTTTAATTATTTAAAGATATCATTATAGCCAATTTCATTCAACTTAATTGACAATGTAGTGTTAGTCATTTTATTGGCATAAGACAAACAATCACTCAAACTATGATTTCATGGAGATCTTTTTGCCAACCTTATAATATATCTTAAACATCACATTAGTAGTCCTTTTGGACAGCCTCATATGAACACTTTAATGAACATAACATCTTCATAAAGTCATGTTAACAGTAACTATGCATCAGAACGCAACACATCAACACTTAACATTTTTGAATACAATTTTAACATAGCATCATTCTTTAATTCACGTAATGGATACTTAATCCCAAATGAGTACAACTTATAGGTTCATTCAATCATTTACAAATCAAGAACCCTACACATTTATATCATCCAGCACCACATACCAAGAACATGATCAAGACTAATCTATACAACATTGAAATCATAACAAGGATACTAGGGAAAAGGAAGTTCGACGAGAACCTTGGAAAATAACCCTAGTTTCGAGATTTCATGGATTCGTTACGATAGAAAGTACTCTTGGAGAAAGAATTCTAGGAGAAACCCATACCTTAAGTTTCTTAATCTACAAAGACCACCTTGAACGAAACCTTGAAGAGACCTTGAAATCGCCCAAGAAAAACCTCTAGCGTTCTTACGTTTTGCGGTTTGCATTCTACTGCCTTAGCGTCGTGAGTTCTCAAGATTTTGATCGTGAGTTTTTAGGCTTAAGAACTGATCTTGACTCATTCAACTTAGGCTAATTTAGTAAATTAAATAAATTAATTAGTTAATTACTAAAACGCCCTTCCTCAGTTGACTAAACATAGGAGAATGTTGGCTTGACCAAAAATCTGGAAATTGTGTTGACTATGGTTTAGGTCAACAATTGGAATTTATATTAATTAATTAAATCCTCAATTTAATTAATTAAGGGACCTAGGATAATTACTAAAATACCCCTAAGTTTTTGGGATCATAACTAACACTTTTGGACCATCCTAGGTTAGGTACTAGGTTAGTGTCAATCCGGTTTAGTCCTAGGTTGTCGGGTGCACTAGTGGGTCCATTTTGGTTAGTCCTAGGTTAAGTAGCTAGTTAGGACAGTTAGTTAGAGCCTAGAGTTGGTTAGGTAAGTTGTCCCCACGTGGAGGGACCCGTCCGCACATGCTTGTCCCTAACCGCCCTAACCGAATTCGATTAGGGTAGTTGCGTGGTCCCCCTTGGCCGATTCCCACATGTCTTGCACATGTGCTTGCACATGGGTTGGTTGTACTTTCCTAACTAACTATTCTTGATGGCTCATTTGAAATATTTACTTATTGTCCCAAGGACCCTCACCATGTCCTTGGGCACTGCTTTATTTACATGATCATTTTGAATGATCATGTGCTATGGTACTAGGCTTGACACTTGGATGCTTAGTACCTAATATTTTACTATTACGCCACATGATTTTTAGCTTAGGGTCTTCCTTTCAGGTACATTTTAGACAGTGCTTATTCATACTTAGAAAATTGGCTATCACCTTAGCCAATATTTTTATATTATGTCCAATACTATCCAATATTGGGCATTGGGATGCCTATATTTTCCCAAATGCATTCTTGAAACCTATTTTGGCTCTTTACTAGGCATATACATTTTTCTGGAATGTTACACATTTATTCATTTATTCATTCATTCAAAGTGTGAGTGTGTGTACATGTGAGCATACCTTTCACATAATCACCATTTTCATAGCATTGACTTCTACACATGCTTGCATCTTCATTCATCATATTACACACATTAACATACTTAACATTAACATATAGTTCACTTAGACATAATCTCTAGCATACTCAACATATCAATCTTCATAAAACACATCAACAAGAACAACATCATTATCATCTTAATTCACATAATATGCCTTCATGGCCTCATTCACAATACATATGTAAATTCGTATTCATATACTTCAAATAAACACCGCCACCAAAGGTTGACCATACCACTCAAGAACATTTCATAATAAGAAGTAGACAAGATAACTCACTTACCATTCATCCAACACCCCCTATTCACAATTTATCCAACAATTCATCATAAAATATCCCTTAGGGTAGTAGCTAAACTACATTATAACCATCAAGAAAACATAACCCTAACATTCCCTAATCATGCTCGTTACACCCATTTAATAAAGCCAAAAGTTGATAAAAAGCATAAACATTTTTTCATTGGGTTTTAACATTAAAATCATCATTAAACACTAAGAACAACTCATTTTAATCAGTCAAACGTTTTCATAGAAAGACCCATACTTAGAGTCAAGGAAAGAAGAAGTTAGAACTTTTGAAACCCTTTTAGAAATATCTTTGAAATGGCTCCTTGAATGAAAGGAAGTTCAAGGATGACTACCATACCTCAATGAGAATAAACCCATGAATTTTTTATGAAGAAACGTCTACAACCAGCCCCTTCTAGCCCTCCCTTGAGTTCAAGCTTCTATTGGGTTTTGAGAGAGTCTTTTTTGAGGGAGGTTTTTGGGTTTTTGAAAATGAAGTCTAATATTAGGTCTTAGTATTTGAACCCTCTTAATATACTTAAAAGACCCTAAAACAATAATCCATGGTTCAAAAAAGACTTGGGGTGAATTTACCAAACACCCCAAGCCTTGGAAGATTTTTGATAGCTTTACAGGCACCACCTACTCCCCCTTAATGACGGGCCGCCATACAGTCGACACCCCTTTAATAGGGTCCGTTGATTGGGTCTGGGCATCCATCTTGAGAAGGCCTTGCAGACCTTGTAGGGCCAATTGACTCCCAAGGCCGACGGGCCGTTGTTTTACCAACGGCAAGTCCCTTGTGGCCGCGTTGGTCACTGCTTGGCGGCATCCTGCCCAAGAGACAGGGTCCTCTTCTAGGGTCCCTCGTGGGTACTAGGTCGAGTCGTACCCGAATGTTGATCCCCTAAAAATGGTCATCTAGGTCTTAGGATCATCCCATATCAATTTCAACTAAAACAAACACATAAAACTTGCTGAAACATATAGGGACACACGAGCACTTTCCAAGGCACATCTTCCGAACGCCGTAGACGTTTGACCTCCAAACATCACCCAACTTTAGAAACTGCCTCAAAACATCATTATTGACCATTTTAACACAAAATTAACTCATCAGACACATGCAAATCTCTAGTTCAACCTAATTCATTTTAGGGACGTTACAAAAGACATGCATGAAAGGGACCATGTCTTTAGAGAATATACTAAGTCATTTAGAAATCCTTAATGCACATACAAGAGAGCACATACAAGATAAGGATCACAACAACATAAGACATATTCATAACCAAAGGCAACATTAACATAAATCCATCTAAACATTTCCATTTCAATAATTCATATCAACATAGTATACAAAACCCTTACCAACCATCCCATCCCAAGCCTACAAGTGCAACGCTCATGTGAAGCGCCATAACCCCACATAATCAAGTAAAAAAGATAAGAGATCATAAGTAATGATTTTCTTCATACAACATATCCCCATAGGTACTCATTACCACATATAGCAACTTATACAAATAGCATATTCATTAACATAGTCAACATCATATAAGAGTATCATGATATAAAGCCAACATTTCATAATGCGTGATATCATAATACATTAGACCATCTCCTAGGACTCCTTTTAGAGTTAACTTGTGCGATATCTACGTAGAGTCTCATACCCCTACCTATCTTAAGTAGACCCCTGAAGTCATCCTAATCAATGTCCATCTTCATTTAGTCATTCATTTTACTTTTGGAAACATCTTACCTTAACAGACATAGAACACATGAGCTAATGTGGAATCCTGTGTCATGGAACCCTACACCGAAAGAAGGTGGACTACTTGCCAAGGTAGTACCAATACATGAACATAGTATCTGGGTGGATCCACTAGCTAGTATTCCTATGGGGTAACATAGTTCAAGAACTAGGAGTTATATTTGGGACCCTCTTTATGCAACATGCATTATAGTCTCTAATCTCATGAGTACAATAGTGAACCTACCGTCCCTACTTTGGAAGGGACACTCCTCACTACTAGTTCACTCGGTGCTAAGCTAGAGTCCTTTTGAAATGTCTTTCTTTAACAATCATAAATTAGTTTAGGTCATAGGAGACTAACTCCTTATATAGTCATAGTCATTAGCTCAATAGGAATAGCATGGGAATGTCCTTTCATTGCAACCCTTCATTTATGAAATTAGAACATTATCATCATCATGTCATAGTAAGGCACATAGGTAATTCATAACCAACCTTATATCATTTTATCTGAATCATAATCTCATAGTTCACATAATCAAGACATTTCAATTGCATCATCATACCAACACCTACTTAATCAAATCACAAGATATGCGTCAATTGAACTCCACCTTCAATCACAAGCCATTATAATTGAAGTAAAGGTTAGGATCATAAAGACTTACCCAATCTCCTTGAAAAGCCATCATCCATGGTCTTACCATCAACCAATCAATTTCATCGAATAATAGGTGTGGTAACATCATTCAATAGTAATTAACACAATAATTATGTCAGTTGCATCAACACTATCAAAATTAACTTCAATTCATAACCTAGGGTTAAGGGAGAAGGGTTCATCATTTTTTTTCAAGAAATAGATTCAATCCCAACAATACATCACCCTAGGCAGTCCATGAATGAATTAGAATAGTTAATACAAGTCTAACAATCAATACATTCTTCAATTTCCATCAATTCACAAGCAAGATCCAAGATTTGGGGAAATTGGGGAAATGACATGATCTACATGAAATTGCATCAATTGAAATCAATTACTCAACAATCTATACTTAATTAGTCATAACAATCACAATTAATCATAATTAATTATCAATTTCAAGTTTAGAAGAAAACTCGTCAATAGAAGAAAACCCTTGCTATTGGGTGATTCAGAAATCAACTTTGAAAGGACCTCGTGGGGAAAGGAATCCCAAGAGTGAAAAAATCATACCTTAATGAAGCTTAGCTCACGAAATTCAAGTGAAACCCAAGATAAATTGGTCTTCTTCTTCAAGATTTCTTGCTTCCTCAATGGAGGATTTAGGGAGAGAGAAAGTAGAGAGATGAGAGCTTTTGTCTTTTGATTTGGGGATTTGATTGGAGTGAGTAAAAATGACATAAAACTTATCCTAAATCAATATATAATGACCCCCTAAATTACCCAAAATACCCCTCATCTTTTTGTGAAGTCAAATGGACTTAAATACGACGCGGACGAATCTGGAAAGTGGTTGCGCGTCGCGAGGGCAATTTCGCATTTATTTTTGAAAATCCGGGTTGAGTCAATGGACCTCGTTGAGTCCCCGCGTCTTGAGGCAATTTTTTGCCCTCCTTGTGTTGGCTGCATGATGCGAGGTTGATGCCATATCTTGGTTGCCGCAAGCTACTTTCGCAGCTTGCTCGCCAATGTTCGCGTCCTCCTTAAGGACCTTTTGGAGGTCCTTGGGGAGTCATAACTGGATGTTTGGACCCTTATACTATACCTATTTAAAGTCTTTTTATAAGTTTTAAACATCATATGACACTCCCAAACCTTCACCAAACATAGAGACGTCTACTAGTTCAATTTAGCTAGTTTCCAGACGTCAAGGTCTTTCTTTGTTGTTTTGGATCTATAACTTCCTAAGTGGTTTATCAACATTATTTTAAGCCTTATAACAGTGTTACTAACCTTAGACCAACATGTGAGGCTCTATATTAGGTCTTGACATTCGGAGTGTTACAACTACACCTTATATAGTCATAGTCTTTAGCTCAATAGGAATTGTATGAGAACATCCTTTCAATACAACCCTCACATGTGAGATTAACAATTTAACATCATCATATCATATAGCACATAGGTACTTCATAATCAACCTTATATCATTACATCTTAACATAATCTCACAATATACATAATCAAGACATTTCAATTACATCATCACATCAATACCTGCTTGATTCAATAATAAGGTATACTTCAATTAAACTTCATCACTAAGTACAAGCCACCATAATTGAAGTAAAGGTTTGAGATCACAAACACTTACCCAATCTCCTTCACAAGCCATCATCTAAGGTTTTACCCTAAACCATCCAATTCAACCTTAAAATGGGTGTAATATCATCACACAATAGTAATTAACACAATAATGAAGTCAATTGAATCACTACAACTCAATTCAACACTAGTTCATAACCTAGGAATAGGGACTTGGGTGAATTTTATGATCTATTTCACACACTAGGTTAATTCATCAAGAACAAGCATAATTGAATCATAATACATCGTACTCTAAGAAAAATAATCAAAAGAAACCACAGACAATACAATTTAGAAGATCAAATTCGTAATAGAAAGAAACCCACATGAAACTCATCTTTTTGTCACGCCTCAAAACCCATTAAGACGGACAGGCACCCGATGCCCTAAAGGCCCGAGAGAACCAACCTACAACCTGTTCTTACTGAGCATATACTATAACAATTGAGACAAGTTAACTTTGGATGCAGCGATACAAACCAACGTAAGTAGGTCCAAAAGTTATATACAAGCCTTGGCCGTTTAGACCACAACTCCTTAAGACACAACTGAACCATGTACATACGTCTACAAAGCCTCTAAAAGATAGAAGACTAGAGTAGGTCGGGACAGACCCCCGCCTTACCCTTAACTACGATACAATACCAAACGAATTTACCAAGGACTTAATAAAGCTCCGAATCAACTTGGAGCTCACCAAAAGTAGCAGAATTTCGAGTGCTTCTACTGAGGAGGTCTACTAGCTGGAGTACCTGAGACTGCAGCATGAAATGCAGCGTCCCCAATACGGGACGTCAGTACAAAAAAATGTACTGAATATGTAAGGCAAAAAGTATATGTAATACAAGGCACAAATGAAATCAAGTAGCAACATATGAGTGCATAGATTAGGAGAGAAGACCAACTTTGCTTACTCTTGTGGAATCAAGTAAGCTACATTCTTTTCTTTACCTTCTTTGTATGTTATAATCTTTGTTGGGCTTGTGATACAAGTGACCAGCTGATCAGTGGTAGAAGAGGATGACCCATGCTAGGCGTATTAACCCCTGGGATGCGGTCCTCATAATTACACAACTTGGGATCGGCCCATGCTAGGCTTTCGCCCCTGAGCTGCCACCCTTCTATACCAATAGGGATCGGCCCATGCTAGGCTTTCGCCCCTAAGCTGCCACCCTTAATTAAATAGATTTCTTCGCTTAGATTCTTTAATCTTTGAGATTATTGTTAATCAGTTCATAACTCGTTTGAGATGTTATTTTGGATAATCGTAACACTTTGAGATGTTGATTTGGTGGTCATAATCATCTTGGAGACATGAAATTACAAAACAGTAGTGGAATACATGAAAACAATACTTTGAGGCAGTAACAATGACATAAGGAGCTATGAAACATCAACACCTTACTTTAAGACCTTAATGGCACAAGTGACTTCAATTGGCTTAGGAGAAGGATTCACTAAACTTTCTTTTGCAAATACCATTTCTATAACAGCACAAGGGGAAATTACACAAGTATAGAGTAGTGAACATATAATGAAGTAGTTCCATGTACTTAGAATGGGGAAAAAAATATTGTTAGCTATTTGGAGATAGTACGCTGCCACCATGCTTTCTTTTCTAGAAATAGAACTTATGAGAATCACTTCATTGATATTAATTGCAGGTGGCAGATTTCATGCCAAAAGGATATAGAATCGAATAGCCTTACATACCTTATTTTATGACCAATACCACTGATCACGATTCAGCCTTCCCTTATTGGGTGCTAATCTACAACATAAGTCAATGATTAAAGCTAACATCACAGCTAATCACAATAAGGTCTCCAAAACATTAGCTAAAAAATATTTAGATGGAAATCAGGCCCATACAACCCTTACTTAATGGTGAACCACCACGCCTTCCTCCACAGTAATAACAACTTCAACATC
>JABWTJ010001013.1:128627-169117 GCA_016801875.1 Solanum sitiens
CAATCTCAAATCTTTCAGCATAATAGGAGAATATTGACTCAAAGATTTATCATCATCCATGAATTCTTGATAAATATATACAAAATTCTCCAATCCAAACATGATCAAAGAGAGGAAAACAAATGGGTTGAAGTCTTACCTTAATTCTGGAAATTTATCCTCTAAACTTGTACTTCAAGAATTCAAACTCTCCTTCAAACTTCTTACTTGAAAATGAGACAGCACTCAAGAATCCCTAAGGTGTTTTAGGGCTGCTTATTGAAGCCAAGAGAGACCAAGAAAGAAACTTAAGAAAATCTGAAATTTTGCAAGTTCAAAATGGAGAATAAGACTTGATCCTTATCCTTTGAAAAAGGAGGTGTTATGGCCGACACTCTTGACCAATTTTGGGCCATATAATGTCAAGTAGGTGCCCCACCTGCTTGTCCTTTTAACTTGGGCCCTTTTGGACTTAATATTATTGGACCTTGGCTGTCCATTTTTCCTTTGTTCTTTTAATCAGCTTGGGACAGATTAGTGCAAGTAGGTGGTACACACTTGGCCCAATAACATGGTAAAACAAATCTTAGGAGGTCATGTACTTACTTAGTTTCACTTGGGCTTTATCCATAATGGGCCAATTGGCAGATTTGGCTGTTGGGCCTTCTTTCATTCACATTTTTCTTTAATAGGTTTGGGCTTCAAATGAGCCCCTAAATATAAGCCTAAATCTGGTCAATCAAACTTGGGCCCTTTAACTATAATATAGATCAAGTAGGTGATGCAACTGCTAGCTCAATTACCACCTTACTATAATTACTTAAATACTTTCCATCGGAGTTAACTTGCAATACATATGCTAAAACGTGCAAGGCATTACATCACCTTCCAAGCTAGTTTAAACCAACACTAATCATGTAAGAAACATGATCCCTCACCTACACTATAAGTATATGTCAAGTATAACATGAATAGAACAACCACATACAAAAATACAGGCCGTTACACTTTTTGAAATCAATTTTGGAAGAACCCTTTGGGGAACGGAATCCCAAAGGTGAAGAGATCTCATACCTTGGTATTTGTTGAAGATTGATGGAGGAAAATGGACTTCTTTCTGCCCAAAAGACCTTGACCTAGTTCTCCAATGGAGTTCTTCTTTTTGGGAGAGAGAAAGAAGAGCAATTTGTGTTTGTGAATTGGGAGGTGTTAAGTTGGGTTTAGGCTTAGGGTAGGTTATATAGTTGATTCACTAACCTAATTAACCGAACCCTAATCACTAATTGAACCCCTAACTAACAAAATTAATTAAATGAAATCATTAAAATTCACCAGCAAAATTGCAGGCCTGACCTACAAGACCACGACCTACGGTCCGTAGGTACTGCCTTGGGACCAACTGTCCTGCATGTCCTTCGTTTTTGTTAGAGAGTTGTCATTTTTGACTTTTTGGCAAAATGACTAAGTGTTGGTAAACAGAGTCATCGACGGCCCATTGATGGAGCTATGCCTCGTCGCCTTCAACTGTTGGTGTACACTGTCTTGTGACAGCTTCTTCGCCAAAATGGAAGGGTCCTCCTCAAGGACCTTTAGGGTTGTCCTTAAGGAGTCATAGCCGGAAACAAGTATTTGATTTAAAACTAAAAATAGACTACTTAGAATATAAAATACAACATGATATATACCATAAAAATGAATATACTATACTCCCTCACACTCATATTTCCTTGGTGGAGATTTAAGAACTGATCCGCACGGGCCTCTCGGATCTCCAATGGCAGATAATGATCAAGGAATGCCTTTTTAAACTCTTTCCACATAGCTGAAGGTGCATTTATTCCCCTAGATTGCTTCCAAGTTTCATACCACAATATAGCCACACCCTTTAATCTGTATGCAGCTAGCTCAAGTGCTTCTTTACCACTTACATGCATAATATCCAAAGTGCGTTGGATTTGATCTATAAAGTCTTGGGGATCTTCATTAGGATCTGACCCGGTAAATGATGGAGGGTTCAAGTTAAGAAAATCACGTATCCGTGTTCCAGCTGATCTAACTACACCACTAGTACCTGCAACTGGACCTTCTTGCCTTTGGCCATGACCAGCAACTATACGAGTCAATAATTGGACTGCATTCCTCAAATCTTGCTCGGTAGCATTAATAGGGGTTTCCTGAGGTTCATCTTCCCTTCTTAGTTCTTCAGGAGATGGAGGCGTCGAGGAAGTCTGCGATAGAGACTCATCTTGAGCCCCACTTTGAACAGCTTGACTTGGTGGTGGTTGGCTGGTCCCTTCTTGGGCAGCCACATCTACTCGTTTACCAGTACTTTTACTCCTTCTCGTAATCGGCATCTTTGCTATAATAAAACAATTGAGGAATTAGATATGATTCACCTACAACACTGGTTCTATCGCACGATCTAAGAAATAAAAGAAATGAGACAACTCCTATATGTCCCGTAGCCTCCTGTTTATAAATGTGGTGCACAACACATCCATAAGCAAGACTCTACACAGACACGGCTTTGTAGACTCCCTAGGATGACCTGCTCTGATACCACTTTTGTCACGCCTCAAAACCCATTAAGACGGACAGGCACCCGATGCCCCAAAGGCCCGAGAGAACCAACCTGCAACCTGTTCTTACTGAGCATATACTATAACAATTGAGACAAGTTAACTTAGGATGCAGCGATACAAAACAACGTACTTAGGTCTAAAAAGTTATATACAAGACTTGGCAGTTGAGGCCACAACTCCTTAAGACACAACTGAACCATGTACATACGTCTACAAAGCCTCTAAAAGATATAAGACTAGAGTAGGTCGGGACAGACCCCGCCTTACCCTTAACTATGATACAACACCAAAATGAATTTACCAAGGACTCAATAAAGCTCCGAATCAACTTGGAGCTCACCAAAAGTAGCAGAATTTCGAGTGCTCCTACTGAGGAGGTCTACTAGCTGGAGTACCTGAGCCTGTAGCATGAAATGCAGCGTCCCCAATACGGGACGTCAGTACAAAAAATGTACTGAATATGTAAGGCAAATAGTATATGTAATACAAGGCTCAAATGAAATCAAGTAGCAACATATGAGTGCATAGATTAGGAGAGAAGACCACCTTTGCTTACTCTTATGGGATCAAGTAAGCTACATTCTTTTCTTTACCTTGTTGTATGTTATAATCTTTGTTGGGCATGTGATACAAGTGACCAGCTGATCAGTGGTAGAAGAGGATGACCCATGCTAGGCGTATTAACCCCTGGGATGCGGTCCTCATAATTACACAACTTGGGATCGGCCCATGCTAGGCTTTTGCCCCTGAGCTGCCACCCTTCTATACCAATAGGGATCGGCCCATGCTAGGCTTTCGCCCCTGAGCTGCCACCCTTAATTATATAGATTTCTTCACTTAGATTCTTTAATCTTTGAGATTATTGTTAATCAGTTCATAACTCTTTTGAGATATTATTTTGGATAATCATAACACTTTTGAGATGCTGATTTGGTGGTCATAATCATCTTGGAGATATGGAAATACGGAACAGTAGTGGAATACATGAAAATAATACTTTGAGGCAGTAACAATGACATAAGGAGCTATGAAACATCAACACCTTACTTTAAGACCTTAATGGCACAATTGACTTCAATTGGCTTAGGAGAGGGATTCATCAAACTTTGTTTTGCAAATACCATTTCTATAACAGCACAAGGGGAATAATTACATAAGTATAGAGTAGTGAACATATAATGAAGTAGTTCTATGTATTTAGAATGGGAAAAGAAATATTGTTAGCTATTTGGAGATAGTACGCTGCCACTATACTTCCTTTTCTAGAAATAAAACTTATGGGAAACACTTCATTGATATTAATTGCAGGTGCCAGATTTCATGCCAAAAGGATATAGAATCGAATAGCCTTACATACCTTATTTTTCTGACCAATACCACTATCACGATTCAGCCTTCCTTATTGGGTGCTAATCTACAACATAAGTCATGATTAAGCTAACATCAGCAGCTAATCACAATAAGGTCCTCCAAAACAGTAGCTAAAATATTTGATGGAAATCAGGCCCATACAACCCTTACATAAATGGTGAACCACCACACCCTTCCTTTACACATTAATATAACTTCATACATCATCTTCCAAGATACTCAAACTGCCCTCAACAACAATATTCATAAGGCAGCCACTATCAATCTCAAATCTTTCAGCATAATAGGAGAATATTGACTCAAAGATCTATCACAATCCATAAATTCTTGATAAATATATACAAAATTCTCCACTCCAAACATGATCAAAGAGAGGAAAACAAATGGGTTGAAGTCTTACCTTAATTCTGGAAATTTATCCTCTAAACTTGTACTTCAAGAATTCAAACTCTCCTTCAAACTTCTTACTTGAAAATGAGACAGCACTCAAGAATCCCTAAGGTGTTTTAGGGCTGCTTAATGAAGCCAAGAGAGACCAAGAAAGAAACTTAAGGAAATCTGAAATTTTGCAAGTTCAAAATGGAGAAAAAGACTTGATCCTTATCCTTTTAAAAAGGAGGTGTTATGGCCGACATTCTTGACCAATTTTGGGCCATATAATGTCAAGTAGGTGTCCCACCTGCTTGTCCTTTTAACTTGGGTCTTTTTGGACTTAAGATTATTGGACCTTGGCTGTCCATTTTCCCTTTGTCCTTATATTCAACTTGGGACAGATTAATGCAAGTAGGTGGTACACACTTGGCCCAATAACATGGTAAAACAAATCTTAGGAGGTGATGCACTTACCTAGTTTCACTTGGGCTTTATCCATAATGGGCTAATTGGCAGATTTGGCTGCTGGGCTTTCTTTCATTCACAATTTTCTTTAATAGGTTTGGGCTTCAAATGAGCCCCTAAATATAAGACTAAATCTGGTCAATCAAACTTGGCCCCTTTAACTATAATATAGCTCAAGTAGGTGATGCAGCAGCTAGCTCAATTACACCTTACTATAATTACTTAAATACTTTAATCGGAGTTAACTTGCAATACATATGCTGAAACGTGCAAGGCATTACATCACTTTCCGAGCTAGTTTAAACCAACACTAATCATATAATAAACATGATCCCTCACCTACACTATAAGTCTATGTCAAGTATAACATGAATAGAACTACCACATACAAAATACAGGCCGTTACAATAAAGTGGTGGATAACCAATGCTAATGGATGATATAGAAGTTATCCATTCCAATGTTTATTGGAATGTTTTTATCTCACAATGAATTCAACCAATAAAGCCAAAAGTAATGGCATTACATGGCTACCAAGTCAAAGATGAATAGCATGATTAAATTGATAGTTTAAGACACAAATGTCTACCAATGGTCATTCTTATAACTCCAAAATAAAGCAATTTAATATGTTAAAATATTAATATTAAAATGCTATAACCTAACAATCCCCCACTCATTTTAATATTTAGATAAGAGAGTATATCAGCTGAAGGAAGACTACTATGCATAATGAAGGTGTGCTCTGCATTGAACCTCCACTTAGTGAAACAATAACTTTTACTCCAGAGTCGTAGTGGTCTCAGACTTGAACTATGACTGCTTAAGGGAAATAAAATATCACTGCTCACACATAATAATCAAGGTGTTGACATGAGCTTTAACAGCCAGCACGTTATGGCCATGTGCTATCCCGGTTTCATGAGTGCATTTGAGAATAAGCCCCATTCTCATAGGAAGCGACCTACTTCCACACATCATATAGGTGAAATCTGTCGAGAGTGCTCCTGTAAGATTAACATTCCACCCATATGGGCTACAGATATTCATTAAGAGTTTTATCAACTCAACCTTCACAAACTACAGGAAACAATGCACTCACATCATAGGGAGGGAATAAAAAGATAGTGCATTTTTCACAAGTCATCATATGATTAGTTTTTCCCTTTGAACCTGGTTATAGGATCTCTAGTCCCCAGGTTGGGTTTCCTCATATATGACTCAAGGATTTGTAGGCTTCAATCCCATCCCCCTCGATGTGCTCCAGACCTTTTCTCTTATTAAGGCCTTTGTAAGAGGATCTGCAAGATTATCACAAGATTTGACATAATCAACATTAATGGTACCATTTGTCAAATACGATCTTACATTACTGTGTTTCCTCCTTATAGGTCTGGATTTACCGTTGTAATAACGGTTTTGAACTCTACCAATTGCAGCGGTGCTATCACAATGAATTAAAATAGGAGGAATTGGTTTTTCAAAATAAGGAATTTGAAATAATAAATCTCTTAACCAATTCGCTTCCTCACTAGCTGAAGCTAAAGCAATTAGTTCAGCCTCCATGGTAGAGTTAGCAATTATAGTTTGCTTTTTTGATCTCCAACAAACAGCACCACCACCTAAAGTAAAGACATAACCAGTGGTAGAACAGGAATCACCTGACAAAGTGTTCCAATCTGCATCACAAAAGCCTTCAAGTACAGCAGGATATTTTTTATAGAACAAACCATAATTTTTCGTTCTAATTAAATATCTCATAACTCTTGTTATAGCATGCCAATGTTCATTACCTTGCTTGCTTGTAAACCTGCCAAGTACTCCTACTGCATATGCAATATCAGGCCTAGTGCAATCAGTCACATATCTCAAACTTCCAATTATACTAGCATATTCCTTTTGATTTATTACATCATTTACTTTCAATAGGAAATAAGTGAACACTTAAATCAAAAAGAGTAGCAACATGCTTGTAATCATGAAAGTTATATTTTTTTAAAATTTTCTCAACATAATGTGACTGGTCAAGGAAAATTCCTTCACATGTTCTTGTTATTTTTATTCCAAGAATAAAATTTGCCTCACCAAGATCTTTCATATCAAAATGGCTTCTAAGAACATTTTTAGCTTCATCAATAACATTCATATTAGAGTCAAATATCAACAAATCATCAACATATAGGCAAATAATCACATGTGAATTATTCCAAGACTTATGATATATGCACTTATCACACTCATTTGTTTTATAACCGTTTTCAATCATGCAGGAATCAAACTTTTCATGCCATTGCTTTGGTGTCTGTTTCAAGACATATAGAGATTTAGTAAGTTTACATACTTTGTTTTCTTGGCCTGCTTCAATAAAACACTCAGGTTGATCCATATAAATTTCTTCATTTAGGTCTCCATTTAGAAAAGCAGTTTTTACATCCATTTGATGAATTTGCAAATCAAAAATTGCAGCCATAGCAACTAAAAGTCTAATGGATGTAATTCTTGTTACCGGAGAAAAAGTATCAAAAAATTCTAGGCCTTCTAGTTGTTTAAAACCTTTTGCAACTAGCCTAGCCTTGTATTTATCAATAGAACCATCCGGTTTCAACTTTTTCCTTAAGACCCATTTGCAACCAATTGTTTTACAACCCGGTGGTAAATCAACTAACTTCCAAGTTTTATTAGAAATTAGAGATTCCATTTCATCATTTACAGCCTCTTTCCAAAAAATAGAATCATGTGATGATAATGCTTCTTTCAAAGTTTGAGGGTCATTTTCAACATTAAACACATAAAAATCAGGATCAAAATCTTTTTCTACTCTAGCTCTTTTACTTCTTCTTAACTCAAAATCATTAACTTCTTTATTTTTCAAAGTTGAAGTAGAAGAACTAGGTAGTGACAAAATATTTTGTTCAATCCTTTGACCCCCACTATTTTTAGTATCAAAAGGAAACTTATTTTCATGAAAAATAGCATCACCAGATTCTATCACAATATTATCTTCAAGATTAAAAAATCTATAGGCTGTACTATCTGAAGCATAACCAAGAAAAGCACAAGTAGTAACTTTCTTACCCAACTTTGTAATCTTGGGATCCATTAGCCTCACAAAGGCTAGACAACCCCAAACTCTTAGATATCCCAAATTTGGCTTGTAACCTTTCCACAATTCAAAAGGTGTCAGTTTTGACTTTTTATGAGGCACACGATTCAACACATAACAAGCACTTAAAATAGCTTCACCCCAAAAATTCAAAGGTGCATGTGACTCAATAAGCATGGCATTAGTCAATTCAACCAATGTTCTATTTTTCCTTTCTGCTACTCCATTAGATGAAGGAGAGTAAGGAGGAGTAGTTTCATGTATTTCCAATGATCTAACAAAAGAATTAAACTCATTTGATTCATATTCACGGCCTCTATCACTTCTAATTCTTTTTATTTTTCTTTCAAACTGATTTTCAACTTCATGGAGATAAGTTTTGAAATTTTCAAAAGCATCACTTTTATTTTTTATCAAGTAAACATATGTAAACTTAGAAAAATCATCAATGAAAGTGATAAAATATCTATTACCTCCACGAGTTAGAATTCCACCAAGTTCACAAATATCAGTATGAACTAATTCTAACAAATCAGTTTTTCTTTCAACTTGAAAATGAGGCCTTTTAGTGATCTTGGCTTTACTACAAGCCTCACATTTCTCAAAATTCTTTTTAACCATTTAATCCTAAACTACTTATGATTCTAACATAACGATCATTAATATGACCCAAACGAGCATGCCAAAAATTAGTAGAAGAAAGCATATAAACAGAAGTAGAAGTTTTATTCATTTCAACATTCAACTTAAACATCCCATCACATGCATATCCCTTCCCCACAAAAATACCTTTATTCACTATTACATATTGATCAGATTCAATAATCTGTTTAAAGCCTGCTTTATTAAGAAGAAAATTAGACATCAAATTTTTTCTCATAGAAAGAGTATAAAGTACATCTTTCAATGTTAATACCCTTTCAGAAGTAAAACACAATTCAACATCTCCCTTTCCAAGCACTTGAGTAGTATGAGCATCACCAAGCATGATGGTTTTGGGCTCCTCAAAATGAGTATATTTTTTAAACCAGTCTTTGTCATAACAGACATGACGGTTTGCACCAGAATCAGCCCACTATCCATCAACATTCTCAACCATGTTTATGTCGGTAATCACCGCCACAAAAGGTTCTTCGGTAACGTTTGCCTGAGGGTTAGGACCACATTTCCAGAATCTGCAAAATCGAGCAATATGCCCACTCTTGCCACAAACAAAGCATGGTCCTTTTTCTTGAACATGTTGATTTTGTGCTTGGTGATTTTCACCATTATTTTTCTTGGGAGGTCTACCATTATTTTTCTTGAATTTTTTCTTCTTAGGCTTTAAAGAAGTATTTTTATGAGTTTCAGGAGTAGCATTATTCGAAGTAATTAAATTTACCTTCGATGTGATGTTGTTCTCTTCTGTTTGTAAAAGTGCATCTTGGCCCCTTGCTTCTTCTTCCATGCGAATTTTCATGATCAAGGTTTCAAGAGAGGTTTCCTTTTGTTTGTGGCGCATAGTTTTTTGAAATTCCTTCCAAGTAGGTGGAAGTTTATCCACTATGCCACAAATAATAAGGTTATCTCCAATTTTAACCTCTTCAGACCTAAGCTCTCCAACAATCATTATGAAGGCTTGAGCTTGATCTACCACTGATTTGTTGTCCACCATTTGGAAACGAAAAAATCTACTAGCCGCATATTTTTTCGCTCCTGCCTCTTCGATATCATACTTACTCTGCAATGCTTTCCAAATTTTCTTGGCACTAGAGTAAGTTCTATCATAATAATCATAAAATTTATCAGACAGACAATTAAGAAGATAATACCGACACTTATAGGAATCGCCATCATACTTTTTCACTTTCTCTAGATGAGTAATAGTTTCATCATCATTCATAGTGGTGATGTCTACTTTATTAGGATTCTTCTGAGTTAACACATAAGAAACATTGAGAAGACTTAAGTAGAAAAGTACTTTACCCTTCCATCTCTTGAAATGGTTACCATTGAACCGAAATGGCTTGTTAAGGTCTCCCAACTTGACATCCGCGGTTTTTTCAATTGTAGTCATGTTGAATCTCCTTAAAATTGTTAGTGAAAAACTTACTAGATAACAAAAAATACAAGATTACAATTGAAAATGCAATGAAGAAAATAAATCTCTTCAAGGCTGAGGCCCGGATATCTCGCTCTCTTTAAGGAGATTCAAGTCCACTGCAGCAAATGTTTTACCGGTCCAGCAGTAGTTCTTTTTGACTTGTCCCCTCCAGGATACAACAGCCTTCACACAAAAGATAACTCAACAACTCTGGACAAGAGTTGAGTCTAAAGCTCCACAAAAAAAGAACACCTCCCTTCAACTAATAAGAACTCTCTTTTAGATAAACTTTATGCACTCTATATTTTCTTTTGTGTTGTGTTTCAAACCAAATGAAGACCACCACTATTTATACTACAAGAAGTCTTCCTAGCAATGAATAGGAAGATAATGGAGGTAGTAAATAGTGAAGATAATGGCCTTAGGAGTTTCATAGGTTACATAGGTTACAAAAGAAGTTACATAGGTTACATAGGTTACAAACAAATAATGAGGAATTAAGAATGAAATAAAGTGATGGATAACCAATGCTAATGGATGATATAGAAGTTATCCATTCCAATGTTTATTGGAATATTTTTATCTCACAATGAATTCAACCAATAAAGCCAAAAGTAATGGCATTACATGACTACCAAGTCAAAGATGAATAGCATGATTAAATTGATAGTTTAAGACACAAATGTCTACCAATGGTCATTTTTATAACTCCAAAATAAAGCAATTTAATATGTTAAAATATTAATATTAAAATGGTATAACCTAACACATTTGACCTCTAAATCTGAATCATTGATTACCACACTTCATTCATTATAAAAATTGAGAAACCAATCCTATCAACATGAAACCTTATGATTTAATAGCCAAAAGTTCAACAAACCATCCATTTTTAGGAGTTTGAAGTTAAAAAGGTAATTTTTTTCTTTCGAAAAACATAAACGGCACATCAAAATTTTATTTTACCAAAAGGCAAAATCGCTCCTGACGGAGCGATTTCTTTCTAACAAATTTGTTAATTTTTTTTAAAGATGCCCCTGCAGCGTTTTTCTCAAATTTTTTTGTTTTTAAAAACCAAAATATGACTGCCTTTTATAAAATAAAAAAACAGAAATTAAAATTGAAATCGTTGTCAATGCAGCGATTTGCTTTAAACCCTTTTTTTTAACCATGGATGTCACTTGATCTTTTTATAAAAAGAATTTTTTAATAAAATATTGGCAACAAATTTCATTTTTCTTTTTAAAAAAATCAAGCAAAACGCAGCAAGGGCAGCGATATCTGAAAAGCAAATTTTTTTTGATACGAAACTTGTTTTTAGAGTAACGACGTCAATAATTATCAGAAGGAAATCGTTTCTGACGGAGTTAAAAAAAATCGATATGCCCTTTGTGTTTTTTGAAAGAATAAAATTCCCTTTTAGCTCCGGATTTCCATTTTTAGACAATATATGTTTTATTATCTTTTGCAATTAAAAGAATAAATAAGTAAAGAAATATAAATACTTTAGTTTTGTACTAACATCTATCACTAAATGTATTTGTACCCATAAAGAAATAAACTTCACGTATATCTGAATCAGAAAATCTAACTCGAGAAATAAAATGGAAAGCAAATTATATTTGTTTACCATCACAAATAAACATACGGAAGAACTTAATTTTAGGAACAATCGTATCTGAATGAACAAAACATTCTAATGTAATGTTCATTCATCACGATTTACTACCAAATTGGCTACAACCTAAAATTTATTGTTCTTTGTTTTTTTATACTTTTATCAATAAGAAAATCCCATGCAATACCCACTTTTTTTGAGAATTCCATCATACAAAGCTGTAGGATTCGCTGGCATATCCATAATATCCTTCTCACAACATTTTCTATATTGTCTTCTTCTGTACTCCTCCCCATTTTTGCCTGAATCTCTCACATCTGCTGCAAAATGAACCCTTTTCTTCTTCTTCTTTTCACCTGTTACAGTTAAACGATATGAATTATGATTAATTATATCGATGCAAACAAAGACTTTAGAATTTACTATATCAGAAATATCAAAATTGATTTAATTAATTCGATTTAATTTTTAAAATTAGTCAAATTCACTCGGTAAGATAGATACAAGGAAAAAAATCTAGATAAGTTAAATGTTTAACTATCTGAACTTTCATTGAGTATTCGATTCCCCATGGGTAAAAATCTAGATAGATTAAATGTTTGACTATCTGAACTTTCAATAAATATTCGATTTCCCATGGGTAAAATCTAGATAGGTTAAATGTATGACTATCTAAGCTTTCGATGAATATTCGATTACCCATGGGTAAAATCTAGATAGGTTAAATGTTTGAATATTTGAACTTTCGGTGAATATTCAATTCTCCAGGTGTAATCTCATCCCAAACAGCCCCAATTTTTCAAAAAAAAAAAAAAAAAAACGTAGTACCGAATTTTCCAGGAGAAATGAAAATGGTATTTATTTATTTTACCTGAAGATAAGCAAGATTTGAGAATAGTTTTTCCTTGTGGAGAATTTGGAGCATTCTTGTTAACTTCAAGCTCTGCATTTGGAAAATAATTTTCCCGAAGAAAGAGAACGATAAAGCCGGCTGAAACGGCTACAGCTGTTGCCAAAAAAACGGCTTGTGAGCCCATTGAATAGGACATGGCAGAATTGAATTGATGATCTCAATTCGTATAGCCGGCTGGCTAGCTTGTAATTGATACTTGTTGCAGTGAGCCGTCAGAGAGAAGTTGATGGATAGTGTAGAGTAGGTTGGAATCTGGATTTGATCGGCTTACTCTTATATATATATATATATGGAGTGTATAATAAATGTACAAAAAAAATTAAATATAGATAGTATGAATTTTTATTCAGTCAATTAAAGTTTGTTAATCATAAATATTGACGTTGAATCCCACATCGTCATAGGTGAAAATTTTCCTTTTAAATTAAAAATACTTATAACCATTTAATTTATATTTAAAGCAAAGTCAAAAGTTAAAAGTTGTTACCTCCGTTTAAAATATATTTTAATTTTTACGTCACTTTCGACATTTCAATAACGGGATTTTGTTTTTCATGTTTTACTCTTAAACATTAAGTACATATTCTATAAATCTTTTTCAAGGCCTAATTAAATATCATTTAATAGAGATAATTTGGTACTCTCTCCGTTTAACACGGAGTGTAAGAATAGTGTAGTTAAATGTACAAAAAATATTATGATCCTAAATTATAGTTATGTCATATAAAATTTGTTTATTCGTTTTAACAGATGGAGTAAAATACATATATTAATAATTATTTTTTAAAATGTGTCAAATCAAATAATGACAAATAAAATGAATGGAGACTCTAAATCAACATATGATTTTGGATATTCTTACTTTTTGAAGTTGAATGATTAGATTTAATTTTTTTTTATCAATTAGTTATTTATATTATGATAAATATAAATAAATTTTAGATATGTACTCTTCAAAATTAGTGAAATGGATTTTAGATTTTGATCAAGAGGTTTAGGGTTCAATAGTACACCGCACGTAAGTATGAGTTGCGTAAAGTTGGGCAGTGAGTTACACATACACTTCCCACAACTTCAAGCTAACGCCAATTAGTGTGATTAATGTGTTAAGAGTCAGGATTCAAATTACGGTTCGGAAGGTCAGAAAAATTTATTTTAAAAAAATATTATATTAATAAATTAAGTGTTTGATATATCAGTAAAGATGTTTTTAAATGAAGGTAGAAGCAATTTTTTTACGATTGGGAAAAAGCTAAAAAAAATTATTTTTTTAAAAACAATAGAAGTAGAAACAAAAAAAAAATCTCAAGACTAAAATATTGTTTTTATATATACATATTTACCACTATATTTCTTCTTAATTAATAAATATATTTCATTAGTTTGGTTAAAATTCATTTGAGAATTTTATTTATATTTTTATATAATAAATTTTATAATTTGAGAAAAATGGTAACAACAATATTTTTACAAGATAACGATAAGAAAACAGAAAAAGAAAATTAACAATTAAAGATTCTAGCCCCCCAAAAAGGTATAATATTAATTGAAAGTTTTAACAAGTACATTTTAATTTAATAAAAATAAAAGTTTAATCAACTTTTATATAGATATTTAAAATAATTTCTTTTTTATAAAATAATTTTAATATTAGAAGTACATTGATAATTGTCATTTTATGCAATTTGACTCTCAAAATTATTTCTTAAAAAAGATCTCAAACACTTTTCAAATTAATTAATCAAACACAAATTATTAATTTTTTCAAAAGTATTTTTTTTAAAAATCAATTTTATAAAATATTGTTTCTAGCAGCAATATCAAACAGGCTCTCGAAAAGATGAAGAATTGGAGTAGTCCAAAACCTAAATGATGGATGAAAAAAAAAAGTGATTAAAACCCATATTCGTGCCGAAAAACTCAAATTTGGGAGCTCTTGAAGTTACAATACCTAAATTCTAATTTTTTAAAAGCTAACATTTTTTTTTTCAAAATCTAAAATCTTGATTCTATAATACATACAATATTTCAAGTTTATTTTGAAGGTGTTAATTTTAGGAATGGAAAATTATAACACAAATCCTAATTTTTCAGAAGTTATATTTTTTCATAATTCTATTGGTACGTATATTATTTTAGGTTCAATTCGTTGGAGTTTTAGAGAGTTCGAAGTCTTAAGGGTAAAAAATATTGACAAAAATTCTAAAAGGGCATATCAAAATAATTAATCAATGGGGCAAAATTGCTAGAAGGTAGCGATTTTGATTTGACTCGTTACTCCGTTAAACAATCAAAATCGTTTACCTACCAGCGATTTTATCCAAAAAAATTTCCTTTTTTTAAAAATAAATCACTGTTCGTGTAGCGTTATTTGGAATTTCTTTTTTTTTTTAAAAAAAAGACAATCTTTTGGTGAAACATTCTTTTTCATTTTAGTAGCCTTTGTGTATTCATGACAAAAATAATAAGGAGCCGTTTGGTTATTGTGTAAGAAACATCTTATACATGTATTAAAAGTTATATTAGTTTTACTATGTTTGGTAAAAGTTTTGTGTTAGGTATAAAAATTAACATAACTTATACCATGTTTGGTTGGTAAGAATTTAAATGTTGTATAAAAGTTATTCATGTATTAATTTATACGGTGTTTGGTTGTATTTTTTGTAGTCCTACATAATTAATATCAACATAACTTATGAGGGAATCTATGTATAAAGTTATGCAGGGTAGAAGATGGAATAAGTTATGTGGGTATTAGTTATACATGTATTAAAATGATAAATTACATATTTACCCTATAAATTTATTTTATTTTTTAATTGGCAACTTTACTGTTTTCTATATATGTTTATTTTTTATTTCTTATATATAGACCATTTTCATTTCTTTTAATTTTTTTAAATTGAAAACTTTACTGTTTTCCTATTATATATAGACTATTTTTATTTCTTTTTATATACTTACCATTTTTATTTATTTATGCAAATATAAATATTTCTTTAATATTAAAAATTTAATTGTATATTTTTTGACGGTACATATCCTAATCAAATATTAGCATTATATATTATTCAATATATTCCACATTTTATTAGCATGTATTATTATTTTGTAAATAATATATATTAATAATTTACAACAAGTTTAATATTCAATAGTTAATAATTCATGTATTATAATCTCTACATAACAAAATAATACCTACATAACTAATATCCGCATAGCTAATACCCGCATAATTAAACTCAACACAACTAAATCCTGCATAACTAATACCTGCATAACTAAACCCTGCATAACTAATACCTGCATAACTTAACCCTGCATAACTAATACCTGCATAACTCTAACCAGTAACCAAACGGCCCCTAAATTAATGAAGGCAACTTATAATTATCTTTCCGTTTTGTAGAAAATCACTTAAAAGATTTTAAAAAAAAAAAAACTTTCTCCAAAATCGCTTTAAAGGGCAGCGATTTTTAAGAAAAAGAAAATTTTTCCGCCTAAATCGCGGCATTTTAAAAGAAACTTTTGTTTTAGTAAAATCACTGTCGTTACAGCGATTTTGTTTTTTTTCTTAATTTTTTTTTTTCAAAACGCTGTACTGACAGCGATTTTCTTTTTTAAAATGGAAAATTTTTTGGACAAAATCGTTGGTAGGTCAGCGATTTTGATTGTTTGACGGAATAACGGCGTCAAAACAAAATCGCTACCGCACTAGCAATTTTGCCCCTTTAGTTAATTTTTTTTTTAATATACCATTTTAGAATTTTTGTCAAATTTTTTTTGCCCATTGGACTCCGAACTCGTGTTTTAGGTTCTAAAGTTACAAGAGTTAAACCTTAATTTTGTAGAACTTATATTTTTTAAGACTTAAACTCTAATTTTATTAGTACGTATATTTTCAAGATCTAAACCCTAAGTTTATTAATACGTGAATTTTTTTAATACTATATTATAGGTCTGGAAGATTGATTTAAGCCCTAAATTTTAGTGTGATTAATTTACAACTTTTTTTGGGTAAGTTGGAAGTTTGACATTGGTTATCAAATGATTCATAGCTTTTTTCTTGGTAAGTTTGAAGTTTGTTGTTCATTAATCATCATTCCTAATTAAACTGTGTAATAATTAACTAATCAATAATAATTTCGACTAATTCACATTTACCATTTATCATATTCAAAATAAGTTAACATTTGATTATATTGAATAAAATTAACATTAACTAAATAACTGCTTTATATAAGTTTATTGATCATAATAGTTGTTAAGCCTGATTCGTTTATCAAACAGATCGCTTACTAAGAAAATACACTATACCTAATTTTTGTAAACTTATTTTTTCCAAATATCATTTCAATTACTTATTCATTTTTTAATTATTATTTATTCTAAACTCAAATTAGAGAGATTAAAAGTTCTCACTAGTTAATATTTCATCTCGAAATAATTCATATTAACTCGTTTTGTTTCAAAGTAAATATGTCTTCTTCAGCAAAAAAGCTAATGAAAGGTTTTTAAGTTTATTCATTATCTAGGTCTTTTGTTGATTTTTATCGCTAAAAAAAACTTATATCTATTTTTGCCTTATTGGGAAGCGCTTAGATACGGTTGGAATAAAAAACGCAATATACATATAATACAAGTAGAAAATGATTATATTCCCATCTATAAAAATTGAAAAGGTGAACATCCACATGGACAGTTTTCTTTGTTTTGAAAATTTTATTTTTATATTCTCATTTTGTTTCTAATAACACACTTTTATATAAAAAAAAAAAAAATTTTAAATTTATTTGTCATATTTTTTTAAATTTATTTGTCATATTTTTTTAAATTAGTTTCAAAAGTTTTGATTTCAATTTTTGCACAAGATATATTTAAGTACACAATATTAAAATATATTTTCATATAATTGCCGTATCTTTATTTAAGATCACAAAATTTAAAATATTTTATACTATTTTAAATTATGTAGTACAAGTCAAAATAGAATAAAACAAATTAAACAGAAGAAGTGTATCATTTAATTGTTCGTTAGAATTAGACAAAATATTAATTTAATAATAATATAAAAATTAGTTATGCAAATTTCTAATTCTTAGAATATTTTTATGTTTAGTTACGTAAGAAATAAATTAAATTTTAAAAAATAATTGAATCTAGACATACAAAATATTCTAAATTACTTTTTCATACATCACGATTTACAACCAAATTGAGAAGATACTACAATTTCTTGTATTTCTATATTCTCTTCTGTACTCCTCGCCATTACTGTTAGAATCTTTCACATCTGCTGCAAAATGAACCCTTTTCTGCTTCGAATTCATGTTCTTTTCACCTGTAACATGAAAACTATCACATATGAAATAGCTGAAGAAAGTTCGACATCTAATATATATATATATAAGAAAACTTTAATCATATATAAATAATATAATTTTCCGTTAAAAAGGTGAATCCTTACAAGGTCGCTATTTGTATTCTTAGTTACATTGTCTTTTTTTTTAGATCCAAACAGCGTGAATCTTGACCAATCATCAAATTGACATGACAAGACTTTGCTAAACATATACTTCCTCTAATCCATACTTAGTGAAATTGTTAAGTATAACATATAGTTTACGAAAAATATTTAAGGACATATATTAAAGTAAATTTTTCACTATTACTCTTTTAAAACTATTTCCCAAAAATATATAAAGTAATTAAGAAAATGCTAAATATGAAAAACAGCCGTAATAATTCTCTTTGAACTTTAAAAAAAATTTAGTTACGACTCGCCTAATAAGTCGAACGAAAGGATATGCCGTCTTAATAGCTTAATTGATTGTCTATTCATCAACTTCCATTCTCAATCTTATAATAACGATATTACTGGTCTCTTTTCGATTGGTTTTAAAAAAGAAAAACTCATCGAACTAATAATGACTTGCCTTAAATTGAATGACGGGTTGATACTCTTTACCAAAGAAATTAAAAGAAAAAGTAGCTAATTTTGCAAGAAGATAGATAAAGAGAAATTAAACGAATACCTGAAGCTAAGCAAGATTTGATAATAGGGTTTTGACGTGGAGATTTTTGTAATTTATTGTTGGTTAGTTTAACCTCTTCAACTGAAAAATACTTTTGGCGAAGAAGATCAAACAGAACAATACTGCCGCCAGAAACAACCACCGCCGCTGTTGCCATTGCCAACACAACGCCTTGTGAGCCCATCAAACAACACATAATAATTGATAACAGATTTGAATAGATGAGATTGATTAGAAGATAGAGAATTGATGGTTAATTTGTAGAGCAAGACACAACGTCTCGTTGCCGTTTTTTTTATTTTTATTATATTATATAGAAACAACAATAAATACCTAGTATGGATTTTTAGTCAATCAAATCAAATCTTTTTAATCGGTCAAAATTTTGTCACGTTAGTCATAATAGAACTTTGAGTTACATTCCAACTAGTTTTAGGTGTTAAAATTTAATTTAGTTTTAATACACATTATTTAATTAATATTTAAATATTTAATTTACTCGATATTATATAACTTTGAGTTATATTTGAACTAGTTTTCGGAGGTAAATTATTAATCTTAATACACATTACTTATCTATTATATTTTTAATTTACTCGATATTGAGATCTCTTAATAACAATTGTTTTTTCTCATATGGTAGATGGTCAAAGTTTGAATTTGGACAGCGAGTTGCACACTTCCCACAACTATGAGACCAATAGTCAGGCGCGCAGCCAGTTCAGTAAGAACTTTGATGAAAAATTATTGTTACTTCATTTAAAAGGAATTACTGTTTTAAAAAAAATGATCTATTTCTTTTTTTAGTTAAATTTTTTTACGTAACATGTTTAAATTTAAAAGATTAAAGAGCAATTTTGTATATTTAACATAACTTTAATTTAGAATCACATGATCAAAAGTCTACTTTATTTTTTTAAACTCCGTATCAAGTCAAACTAGATCATTCGTTGTGAAACGTAAGAAATATTATATATATATATATATATATATATATATATATATATATATATATATATATATTAGATGGAAAATCTGATTGGGCTATTTTATATGTCAATTTTCTAAGTTAAAATTGTATCCAAAGAAGTTGGATGGTCAAAGTTTTGAATTTGGGCAGCGAGTTGCACACTTCCCTCAACTACGAGACCAATAGTCAGGCGCGGAGCCAGCTAGTCCGAACCTCTTAGACCGATAATTATATTATTTATATTTATTGCGTTCTTTTATATTTGTCCATTTTTTAATTGAAACATTTATTAGAAAAATAATTAATGGGAAAAGGGTCTGATATACCCCTCAACTTTGTCATTTGGAGCTGATATACCCCTTGTTATGAAAGTGGCTCATATATACCCCTACTTATATACAAATGGCTCATATATACCCTTTTTCTATATATACCCTTTTTCTCTAACGGAAATGAAAAAAATAATAATTTTGATCTATTTTTTAATTATTTTTTCTAAAAAATATAATCTCTTATGAGCAAATTTAATCCTCGTCAAACATATTTTTTTTTTGACTATTTTTTTGTTTCAATGACTAATTTAGAATTATTATTTTGATAATCAAATTTATTTATGTTTCACTAATATTCTTGTAAAACTTATTGTAGATGACCAAATATTTTTCTTCAAATACAAAAATTAAATTACAATATAGATAAAAAACTAGTTAATTTTTTTTCTTTACACTAAGGAATGAAAGAAAAAAATAAGAATAAGAATAAGAAACTCAATTAATTATAATAAAAGAAGTCAAAAAATAATTTATGTATGAAAAAAATTAAAATATGCCTGGAATTTTGATAGAAAAATCATATATACCCCTAAATGATTTTTTAAAAAAACTAAAAACAAAATATATAAATTTAAGATTAATTTTTTAACTTTCATTAAATAAAGGGTATATGTGAGCTCATTTCATAACGGCAGGGGTATATGTGAGCCGTTTGTATAACGGTAAGGGTATATATGAGCCACTTTCATAACGAGGATATATCAGCTCCAAATGACAAAGTTGAGGGGTATATCAGACCCTTTTCCCATAATTAATAAAGTAGTGAGTTTATCATTTTATCCTTATTAACTATGAAGTTGATGAAAATTTTTACATTTTTGAAAGTAATAAGTCATTTAATTGAGGGTATAATAGGTAAAAAAAAAAGTCTTTCTTGATTTGTCAAAATAAACAAGTATTAGGAACAACTATAAAAGAAAAAGTGGACAAGTAATTAGGAATGGAAGGAGTATATGGTTAAAATAATTTTTTTTATATATATATAGTAGATGTCGAAGCTCATTCAGTTACTTCATATGTCAATTTCTACGAATTTTCAACCCCCTTATTAAAAATTCCAACTCAGTCATTGCAATAGTGTGCTTAAATGAACTCGTTTGACTCTTAAAAAAATATTGTGATAAATTGATAATTTATTTTATTTATTCATTGTATTAAAGATGATATTTATATTTATTTGTTCAATCTAAAAATTTAAGAAATAATTTAATATAAACTCCTTTTGTTTCAAAATAAATATTGCAAAGGGTTTTTTAATTATTCTTTTACTAGGTCTTCTTGTTGATATTTAATGCTAATAGAACTTTTATTCTATGATTGGAAAGACCTTAGAATTAATTATCACTTGGAATAAAACAAGGCAATATCAACACAACAAGGTGAAGAAGAATCATCGAACTATGAACGAAGAAAAGCATGAGAGAAAAGCATATTGGCTAGTGATTGTAAGGCCCTAATTCTTGATTGGAGGGGTCATGCGCGCCCCTGCCATTCCTTTCGCAGTTGCATCTCCGTACCTCCAAAATCCCGTAAGTTTTGGAAATCCGTTTGGACTTCCCAAAAGTAGGGGCTATGGCGTCTCTCCGTTTGGAGACTCTGGAGGATTTCCCCTATCCTTTCTCCCCGTGTCTCTCCTCCATCATTAATTCTGTGAGGCGCTAGGCTTGAAAACTCCATATTAAAATTGAAAAAACAAAATGCTGAGAACCATACACTATAAATAGAAAAGGATTTTGTTGGACTTTTTATCCTTCTATCCAAAAAAGATCTTTTTTTTATCGAATAATTTGATAGATGATTATTGATCTTGGGTAAATTTACATGCCTATAATACTGCTTAATGCCTACAGGAGAGCTTGTTTAGGAATCGATAAGGATAAATTGAGAGTCTATTTGAATAAATGCTAAAATTCCAAAATAACCAACATGATTAGTCATGCAGGAAGTCGAAGAAGGAAAGTGTGAGAAAAAGGTAATAAAAGCAAGGGGAGAAATAATGCAAAGGTATAAAGTTCAGAAAACCTTTAGTAATTGATGGAAACTTCATGCATTCTGATAAAAGCTACAACCCTGGATTCTATTAATCATAATTGTTTCAAGTCAGATAATTGAATCATTGTAGTTAGTTTAGTTAAGCATAAGTTTTAATATAGTTGTTAAAAGAAGTTTAAACATTGCACTTGTATTAGTTGAGAATTAGCAAGATTAACAAAGTCTAATTGTGGTTCCTGTGGGTACGATATCTGGTTTCTTTATAAGAACTATTATACTACTTGTTAGATCACGTACATATGCGTGTGTGGTTAAAAATCATAACAAATTTTTGGCGCACTGCCGGGGATAATAAATTTTGAATCTCCAATTTCAGCTCCTTCACCGCGCGACGCGAGGCAGACACGCGATGTAAATGTCAATAATATAAAATTTAATTTATTATTTTATTCAAGAAATAGATATGTAAAAATTTAATTATTTATATATTAGTTCATATTTCACCTTTTATATTATATAAAGTAATATATATATTTCCTACTATATCAACTATATATCAAACTAAGGGGGCATTTGGTAGGCTGTATTAAAATAAATAATCCATATATTATATGTGGTATAATTTAATATTGTGTTTGGTAGGAATGTGAGCCTATGTATAACTAATACATGGATTAGTTAATACATCCTACATGGTATTATGTGATGTATTACTTTCATTTGGAGGTATTAGTAATACATAGGATATAATAACATGGGATAAGCACATAATGACAAAAATATCTCTCAAATCTTTTTAATTTTTATTTTAATTTCTTGAATTTATGTTTATATTTGTACTAGTAAAATTATTTAAATAAATTAGTTTACAAATTATTTAGAGAGACTTATTTGTAACTAAATATATCTAATTCAAATCAATACAAATTTAAAATGTGAGTTATTTAACATTTACTAATTAAAAGACAAATATATCACTAATTATTCGTATTTTGAACAATTTAAAAAATTACATACATATTAAAATTATAACTTGCAATTTTTATGTGTAAACATGATTTATTCAATTTTACAATTGTTGACCGTCTTTATAATTTTAAAAGTAATTGGTTTATCTTTTTTAAATTTAAAATTGACATTTTATTAGTGATCAATTTATTAAGATGAAATTTATTTATCCTCAAATAATTCAAGTAGAAAATTGGAAACATGACAACAAAATTATTCTTCTCATAGCTAGTTAGAATGTCATAAAAAAATATTTTTCGATAATTATCTACCTTGACCCAATTACATACTAATTTAAGGGTATAATCGGATAGGAGATTTTTAAAGAATTTGATTTCAAATACAAGTTGGGATTGAAAACAATGAACCAAACACTTGATAAAAATAAACTCTGCATTACTAATCCCTGCACTACTAATCCCTGTATTATTAATCCATGCGTTATTCATTTTTGTACCAAACGACCCCTAATAGTCCTATTCATGCATAATAACATAACTCACCTCTAAATCAATATCAACCGACTCCTTGATATGATTCATTGCAAAATGAAATCGAATTATGTTTCTTACGCATGCATAGAATGTGGAATCCTTTTGTAAACTCTCAATGTAGTCAAATAGTATCAATCAATCAATTTAGAATGTAGTAGTAGGTAAGTGAAGATGTCATGATTAATTGCATTAAGCAATCTAGAAGGGAACCAAAGTGAGTATTGTTTCGTAGCAATAATAATAATAATGATAGTAGTGACATCCAATAATAATAAGGTCACCATTTGGTCACATCCCAATAACTCAATTCCAAATTCCCACTTCGACCAACTCTTTATCCAGATCGATTGAAAAATAAAGCCGTTGAGTGCATAAATGGATATTTAGAGTTCATTTAAATTGATTTTAAAAAAATAGTTTTTAAGTCAAAAATAAAAAGTAAATAATTTTTAATTTAAAAAATATAAAGTAGGGAAAGATATACTTTTGTTTTTTTTATTTATTTTAAGTCATTTTTTTATTTTGTCAAGTACTTCTTAACTTATTTTAAGTTATTTTTTATATTTGTCAAACACTTTCAGCAGTTAAAACTGAGTTAAAAGTAGGTTTGACCAACTTTTAAGTTAATTCAAACACAACTCTTATTTTAATACTCCCTCCGTTTAAAAAAGAATGATCTTATTTCTTTTTTAGTCTGTTTAAAAAAAAATGACCCCTTTCTTTTTTTGGCAACACTTTAACTTTAACTTTCCTCGTGACATGTTTAAAATCACAGGATTAAAGAATATTTTGGTACATTTGATATAACTTTAATTTAAAACCACAAGATTAAAAAGTCTTCTTTCTTTTCTTAAACTCCGTTCCAAGTCAAACTAGGTCATCCTATTTAAAACGAAGGGAGTAGTTTTTACTATTAAGTCAAAGTAAAAAATTAGAATTTAAATTAAAATGTCTAATTTTCATTAAGAATTAATTACTTATTTCACATGTCCCTAGAATTTCCATCATTATTTCTTAATGAGTATGTGAAGTTCAAATGTAACTAGCAAAGTGGATGAAAAGAGCAAGTCGTAAACCAAAAATCAATCCAAACAAACGTTTAGAAATCCTAACTCATGATCCATGTAGATTATGCTTATAAGTTATATGTTTATCCAAACCGACTCTAAATATCAAATTGAACAAACGATAGATCTAGATCATGCCACACGTCTTGTACATAACTCGTGTGGGGAAAGTGATATGTTTAGTTAAAAAATGGCATAACAAAGATGAAGTTGGTATATAAAGATTAAAAAGGGAAGTATTACAAGGTTTAATTTCCAGAGAGATTGCAACCCTTGCAAAACTCACATGTAAAAATGTAAAGAACAAACTGCAATAAAAGACTTACAGTCAATAAAGCATCTCATACAAACTCAAGTGCACTATCCAACCAAAAAAACAGAAATCTGAAAAAACAACTACTATCACGTATTATTATTCCACAACAAACTGCACCCTTCAACTAACACACGAGTTTGTTACCTCTTCGCATAACAAGTAAATACGCGAATTATCCACTTATGTAGTGAGGTTAGGAGGAAGGTAGTCAGATTTAGTACCAAGAACCCGGGCCTTGGTGTCGGGGAAAAATTCATGGCCTGGTAGCTCTGTGATATCGCCTTCGCTAGCCACTCCAATAGGGTAGCGGAGCAAGTGACCAGGCAGATCTCTTTCCAGACTCTCACTTGAATACATATCCCAGTATTTATCAGCTATTTGATTCACCTTTCTCACACATTCCTCACTTTCGGGATGTTGGAAGGTCTCATCGAGCATACCAAGGTGCTCGTACCACAATGCCATTCTGAAACCATGAACTTGACCCCTAGCTGGTTCACTGGTGACCAAATGATAAGGCTGGTAGGCTCCCATGGCTATTTCCGAATCTCTAGCACCATCCATAGATCTCTGGTTTATGTTGGCCGATCCAACTATGATGTACTCGTCATCCACTGTTCAGAAGTAAAGTTAGTTATGAGCTAGTATAACACTTATGCAGTACTTCACACGAAAACCGACACATTTTCAGAACTTAGAGAACCGTCCTTCCCTTTAATTCATTTCAAAAATTCTCAAAAGTTCATCAAATTAACAAATTAAGAAAATTTGAAGAATGACCAATTTTGATTTCATCTGTCATTTAAAAACTGTTTAATTACTGACTTATTCTAGACATCTAGATTTCAATATCAGAAAGCTAATAATATGATATAACTACAATTGTAAACCAGTACTTACCAATCATCATCTTGGAATGGACATATATCATGAATCGTCGTGCCTCCTGAGCTCGCATGTAATTAGAATCAGGCTCTGGGCTCTCAGAAGGTTCATATTCTCCACTCTTCTTCACCTCTCGATTACCAATGCAGAAAAATGTCAAATAATTCCTTGGATCTTCCTCAATACCTTTAGCATTCATTGCTTGAACAATGTACTTATACATCATCTCCATTGTCCTCCTCTGCCAGTCTAATATTGCTTGTACTGATGCACTTTCGGGGATTCCTTCTGGCCACATTGGGACTACAACATAAACAGTAAACCTTTCCCCGGCTTCAATCTTACTGACAATCTTCAAAGCAAGTTCCTTTGGAATGACATGCAAAGCACCTATGTCCTCTACCTTGATATCATCACACTGCCAGTCGGCACAGCTTCCAAGAAAATACTGATTTTCAATGTAAATAAATTTTTTTGCTCGACGAATAGCATGAATATAAGCATCTTGGATGCTTCTATCAATTATGTTATCCTTCCCACTGACAAGACCAGCTTTTGCTGCATCTTCAGGTGTGTCAGGAAAGCCAAAAGCAGCCCCTCCATCAATTGATCTGAATAACTGAACATTCCATGTTTCATGATCATCAGGGTACATCACCGGGGATGGTGGAATTATAATATCATCAAGCTCTCTAAAGTTGACAAGAATATCCTTTCCTCCCTGCTTTCTCCATCTCTGCTCAAAATTAAACAGAACGTCCCAAGCAATTGGGCCTTCAAGCCGAGAGTGAATGTCATGCCAGGGCTCCCTTGGTCCACCTTTGGTAATTGAGCCATCAGCAAAATTAGGTTGGTGGAAATCATCATGATGTGCAGTGTCTAATGTCCTAAAAAGCGAATGGAAAGGGGTATCATATCTCCCATCGCAAAGATCAATACCTCCCACAAAACTCAGAATTCTCCTTTTCTCAGACTCTCCGCTGGGAAGTGCACTGTCCACTACTATGATTTTCTGGTGATGGGTAAACATGGTAGAGATTTGTATATCTTGGACAAAGCTTCCACCATTATCAGGATTCCGAGGGCAGAGGACACAGTGTACATCAGTACCTTGAAAGTACTGTTCAGTTTCTTGGTCATGAGTGGCCATCAGACCATCCTTCTTCAGCAAACCCACGGACGTCCTATCATCCCAAACAAGCATAAGAACTTTAACACCTTCACTTGCCTTCTTCTTGAGCAGCTCCCCCAACATGATGTCTCCTCCAGGTTTTTGCCTCCTCGAGTCCCTCACCAATGCTATTTCAGTATATACTGACCAGCCAGTAATGTAAATCAAGTGCTTTGCGTTAGTAATAGCATCAAAGATATCTTCCCAACATCTGTGAGGCTCATAATACTTTCCACCAGAGAGAGGGATTTTTGGAATAAAATTGTCTGGCACATGAGCATCTTGATACAAGGAAACCCGCGATCCCGGTCTCTGTGCAAAGAAAGTGTAAGGGACACCAGGATATCTAGAACTTCTAATTCCACGTCCCCAGTTTGGATCTCGACTGACGTCAAAAAACTGTAGCTTAACGTGGATTTTGGAACCTTCTGCTATAGGATTCATTTCTTTATCCAGTATCTCAACCCATTTATCAATCTCCTCCCCTTCCAAAAGTTCTTCAACCGGAACATAAGCTCTTCCAATTAAGGATGCACCAAAGGGATTGTCATCTTTGATAGTGAATATAATATTTGAAGCCATATGTGCACAGTAAATGTGAAAAGACTCATACCACCTTGGATTTTTTGGTTCATTTTCAATCATTCTGGTTCTCCCAACCCTAGCCTTTTCCAAATCAATTGTAGCATAAAGTTTTGGAGTTCCTTTTCCAATACCAACTGTCTCCTCAAAATGTTGCTTTATCTGAAATATGAGATTTCAAAATCAAAATTTTCATTAAGGGGCAATCACTTCCTCACAAAGAACCCTATTCTAGTTAAATCATGATTAGAATTCCAAATAGATTGCTGTATCAAGAAAAAAGGATAAAGAAGTTATTAAACATCTAACTACATGTAACAGAAAGTTGGCTATGTACTAGCAATGTATACAAATCATATATGTACAGAGATCAGCAAATTACAGAGATTTATCAATGAAAAAGATCATTTGATGTTACTTGCAGAAAAAATTCAAAACTCCACATGTTTAGCTGAAAACATGAGGTGCACTAATTACTGGACTGTACAGCCCAACATTGAACTCAGAGTGTACGGGCACACACCTCAACCCTGCTTCCACTTAATAAACACTGTTGATCCTATACAACAGATTCATTTGTCTTAACAGGCGAATAATTGAGATTACATGTATTATTGGGTAAAAAAATCTAATGTACATAGGACATAGGTAAATTTCTCCATCAGATTTAACCTTATGTTTTTTCATATGGACAAACTACAAGATTCTGTATCATGGAGCTATGCTTGCTCATACGCCACAACCTATGTTCATGCTGCTGTTGAATTTGAGGGATTGAAAGAATTAGATCATCACAAATGCTTCAAAGATAAGTTGAGAATCAACAAAATCCGTTTTAACAGATGGATGTTACCAATAATTACCTTCCACTACCCTAATTAGCCAAAACCCAATAATTAACCAAATCATACTTTTATAATCATGGACTCATTTACATTATCCAACTAACAGTGTTCCATTGTCCATCTCGGCTTTATGATGTTCCGAGAGAAGGCTTAGGCGTAATCACAAGGAAACTACTAAATTCCAGAACTGGTGTAAAAATCTCACTATAACTTAGCAGTTAACAAAAGTAGCATTCTTCATAAGCTTCATGATACAAGAGTGTTGGCCCTTCAAACAAATAGTACTAATTTGGGAACAACTGATCCAATCTTCCATACTAGCATACTCAATTCAAGCAAAACACAACGGAAAAAACAAAAATTGAAATTGAACGCAATTAACCTCGCGATCCAAGTCAATCAAGAACATAGATCATAAGTACACCCACCTTGCTAAAGAAATGCCCACCCCCCTCCTCACCCTGCAGATTATCAACCTCAAAGATCGTGACATGTAGAGTTCCATGAAGCTGAATCTGAGCCATTTTTCACCTGCTTATCCAAAGATTTAAAAAAAAAAAAAAAAATTACACCCTCAACCATAAAGTTAACAGCAAAACATCAAACTCACAAAAGTTGTACTATAAAACACAAACAATCAACTATGTCCAGATTTAACTCAAAAACCAGAAAAGATTAAACCTTTGCCAAAATGACGTCAGAAAATCAAGAAAGTAAAACTAGAAGTTGAGAAGAAGACGAAGATCCGAAATCTTACACCGACAAATCCAAAATTGAAGTGTCAATCAAAGAAAAAGAAGAGAGAATATGATCCAATCAATGCTTGTAGGATGAATAAAGGTAGTATTTTTTTCTTATGTATATATAAAAAGTTGTGAGAACGAGGGGAGCAGTAAGTATCCTTTTTATTTAATAGTATATCCTAGATTTAAGGACTGGATCGGATCTTCATGCTCTATGCAAATATTCTACTCCAATTTAGATCTGTATACACACTATACGAATTATAGGCTATTAAACTATGTTTTGTTATTGAGGATTTGATTCATTCGATAAATTCTACCTCAATTTAGATCTGTATACACATTTTATACAGTTCAGTTCACATCTAGTGCAGTTGAAAATCAGAAAAACTTTAGTCAAATTGATGATCATGAAAATTTATTACCAATAACCGGAAATTCTGCTTTGTGGAAAGAAAATGTAAAGATTGATTTTTGACTGGTGACAGTCTTTCGTGTAATTTGATCAATTTGACAAGTTGCTTGTTTTTCTCTAGTGTCTAATAGATATTTAATTTATATATTTATTTTAGATTTTAGGCGTCCGTAATTTGAGGATATGTTGAAGCAAAATAAGAAAAAAATGGAGTAATTATTTTTTCTATTTTTAGAATATTGGACAAAGTCTTAATATGCAGAGACAGACACAAAGCTACTATTGTAGACTTATTTGCAGTTACCATTTGATGGTGAATTTTTTTGCTCATTAGTAATATACAACTTTTAACTATGTGTATGATTGAATTTTAAGTGATTCTGCTTAGGTGGATGTGGATTTGTATAAGTGCTAAATGACTAGAAAATTTTATCGGTATTTAAAAAATTATAAGATTTTTTTAATTTTTATTTTTTGTTTCATTTTTTTAGTTAAAAGATATTAAAATTAAAAAAAAATAAGAATATTAAAACATTTTAAAGCACAATGTGTAACCGCTTTTTTTACTAATAAATGATCAAAATATCTGTGTTTTTTTAAAAAAAAACTGATTACTAAATTCAAGACTGTTGATTTCCCTTTTTCCCCGAATAAAGACTATTTCCTTCGTTAATTTTTAATTGTCATAATCTTTCTGTTAATAGCTAAATTATAAAAAAATTTGATTAACATTTTACGATATATATTTTCATCATATTGATATACAAAAAGTTACAATTTATATAATTTTTGAATATCTAAATTTTTATTTAAATTATCAAATTAATGTAATCTAATTTATCTTTGAAAATTAGTCAAATTAACTTTCGAAAAATACAAAATGACAAATAAAAATAGACGTAGGAAAAAATTGATTATTTTTCATTTAGTACAATGCTTAAAAAATTAAAAATATAAAAATAATTTTACTAATTCACCTCTTAGAAAACTTTTTGAGAATTTTACAATTCAATATCAATATTTTTAAAAGAATTAACTGTAAAAATAAAAAAAGCTTAATATAATTTTTTTAATTTACTAAAATGAACCACTAATATAAAACAACTATTTTTTACTACTATGATCCACTAATATTAGACAGCGGGTGTATTAATTTATGTCCAAAAAAGTCATCAAGGAAAATATTAGGCCACGTGTAGTGTCTTAACCTTAACTTAAAGGTTTACGCGTTTTTGCCGTCGACATGTCAACTTTGCTCGAAAGTGATTTCTATTTTATTACTCCTTCTATTTTAAAAATATATATTTATATTTCCTTTTTAATCTGATTTAAAAAAATAATTCTTTTTCTTTTTTTGATAGTATTTTAATTTTAACTTTTTACATGTCATATTTAAGATCACAAGATTAAAAGATATTTTATTATATTTGATATAACTTTAATACCACAAAATTAAAAAAAAAATTCTTTCTTTTCTTATATTCCGTTTCAAGTTAAATAAAGTCATTTTTTTTTAGACGAACGAAGTACCATATAAATAAATTAAGTACTTAACTTCACTTTTGACACACGGATTGAACACTCATATCTTAAAAATGGAATTTTGCTAAATTTCTCGAAGAAAATTAAGTTCATGTACACAGATTGATTTTGACAAAATTAACCAAACACATCCATAATTGGATCGGTTAGATGAAAGTATCTTAGGTTCATTTTTGTATGACGATAATTTAATAAATGATTCTCTTTTTATTCATATATACTCAGTCATGCATTTTTTATACTAATTTTAATGTCAACAAAGTATTATTAGAAGACCAATTGACGTATTTTTAAGAAATCATATTTTAGAAACTTTAATATTATGTTTACATTTGTAATTCATGTTTTAATTAGTAACTGCTATAGACTGGGAAAGTCTATATAATAACTTTATAATTTTGTTAACAGTAGATTAATTTTACTATATTTTAATCTTTAATATTTTAGATAGATTAACCAAGCTTTCGATAGTTGAGTTAATTAAGTTGAAATGGTTAGGCCTTTGCGTTGGACCAATCTATTGACATCAATTCGGCATTGATTTTGTGCTCTCTCGTACGTTAGGATTAAAATAATAAAATGTCATACAAAAATTTAAAAAAATCTAAAAAATAATGATTAAAGCGACAAACAAAAAATATATCTAATAACACACAATAATTAACTTATATGTGGTCTCTCGTACATTAGGAAATGAACAAATAATTAGAGATAGAAAGAGTATAATTCGACCTTTTTCGAATAGAAAAAGAAAGGGTAATGCTCAATGGTCAAAAAATTTAAAAATTCATAATATTTTTTTAATTTTAAAATAAATTAAACTTTTTTTCATTTTTAATTAAAAGATATTAAAATTAAAAGGACTTAAAATAATAAAAATGTTCAAAAAGGTAAAATAATATAAGTAAAATGTTATTTCGGCCAAATTTTGGCCAAAAGGTAAAATAGTATAACTTGTATGTGGTCCCTCTTACATGGATCCAAAAAACTAACGTATGTAAAAATGAATAAATAATTAGAGATAGAGAGAGTATAATTCAACCTTTATCGAATAGAAAAAGAAAATATTATTTCCAATTTTCTGAGGGACAAAACGAGGCATTTGAGATCCGTATTCGTTGGTCAGAGCAGCAAGCGATCGCGTCGGAAAAGGGAAAGAAAAATGCTGCTGGCGGTGCTATTCGCCAACTCCGAGGGCAACATCCTCGTCGAACGGTAATCCACAGCTCATCTCCGTCTTTTTCTCATCACCCAAAACCCTATGGTTCACTTTATCGTTGGTGACTGAGGCGCTTAAATTGGATCTTTTGAGGAAATTGTTCTTTTTAGAAAAAAATTCAATCTTTGGCCTCATAGGCAGATCCAGGATATTGATGCTTGTTTATAAATTGTTTTGAACTTAAACTATGATAGTTTAATTTTACCTAAAATGTGTATATATCTGTGTCTGTTAAACAGTGGTCATCCCTGTCCTTAAATTTGGGATCAGCCCGGCTTCTAGTTTAGTCTTGCCTGTTCTCAAAATTGTTTGAAGTTAAATTTTTAGCTACATTCGTATAACAGAAAAAGGAACGAAATGCAAAAGGAAAATGTATTCAATTTTCCTTATTTTAGGTTTCCTCTAAGCTCTAGAAATTACTCGTATAACATAATTTATGCTAATGGTAAGAGAAATGCTGATTTTCCTGATAAAAGTAAAGATGCTATATTTTTCCAGTTCAGTCCATTTCATACCAATGCGCCTATTCACTTGCAATGAATTGTTGCCTGATATCATAATTCGTATGCAGCTTTAATGGAGTACCTGCAGAGGAGCGTCTGCATTGGCGGTCTTTTTTAGTTAAGCTTGGTTCGGAGAATCTTAAGGGGGTCAAGAATGAAGAACTCCTTGTTGCTTGCCACAAGTATATATATTTGTCTTTCTTACTCTCTATGTACTTAATTTCCAATTCAGCTCCCCATTTTAAACATATGGAAACGACTGGAAGATTCTATTGTCTAGTCTCAAACTCATATCAGCTGCTTGCTTCTGCAAATGTTGTTAAACTGAACTGTATAAGAAGTTTCTTTTGTCATAAGATACTTTTCTAATCACGGCATACTTGTATTGTTTTCTAAAATGACTCCAAATTGTAGCTTTTTTCACATATTCTTTTGTGCAGGTCTGTTTACATTGTATATACAAAGCTTGGAGATGTAAGCATCTATGTTGTCGGGAAGGATGAATATGATGAACTTTCTTGTAAGTGATGCCTGTTTCAGTGTTTCTAAGCATCATCAAAAAATTTCATGTAAAAAGTAATTCATCATAGTGTCGATAACTGTTTGACTTCAATATGTTATTTGTGCCCCATCCATGTAATCTAGATACACAAATTTTGGGTGGTTAAAAATAGAACCAAGATGAAAGGAGTTTATGATCTTGGTAAGAGATGTTAATGCCTTGGAATACAATTAGCTCACTGTTGCAAAGTATGATAGCTTAGTGATTTGGGATGTTAATATTTACTCCTCAATATCATTATCGTTTGCTTTTGCTGTGTATTAACTATTAAGAAATTTTCTTCTGGAGGTATGACCCTTCCAAATATTGGATTAGTTAGAAGATGAATTTAACCTTAAAATAAAATCGCTGCTTTAATCGAGGTTTCTTATAGTAATGATATTATGTGATGTGTACTTAAAGGAAGCCTACCGCTACTTGCCATATCTTATGTCAGACTGCAAAATTTATTACTCTCTCCGTTTCATGAATGAAGATTCTATTTTATGAAGGTACCTGAAGAGTGTGTATATCTGAGCTTTAAATCTTTACTCGACATTTCATAGAAGTGTATATTTCTTTCATGACGTAAAACTATGTGAAGCTATGACTAGTGTGTACATTAGGTTAGATAGAAAAACATACTCTAGTTCCACTTGGCTGACTAAATAAATCAACTGGTTAGACCATTTATTAGCATAATAGCCCTGTTTGTGTCTCTCATTTCTGCCGAGCAGCATGGTCGACTGACTACTGCCCTGATCGGGAATTCTGCTCAAGATCTTATTAGCAACGTCTCATCTTCTGGGCTTTGTTTGCAGTGTCTGAAGCAATGTTTGTTATAACATCTGCTCTCAAGGATGTATGTGGGAAACCTCCAACAGAGAGACTTTTCCTGGACAAGTATGGAAAGATTTGCTTGTGCCTGGATGAGATTGTGTGGACGGTAAGGGGAATTGTCTTTATTTTTGAACAGCAAAAATTTCTTTTACGGGGAGCGCTTTCATCTCCTCGAGTAATGTGGCATGAAGCTAGTAAGCGGACCATATTGTGCTAAGAAAACCTTTTTAGTTATCAAATACTATGAATGTTATGGGGAATCACTTTTTCTTTGAGTTGATAGATGACATGCACAGTTTAGATTGGTAAACATTTCTGTGTCATCGTTTGCCTGGTGTTAAATTTACTTGAAAAAATATGCTCTGTAATTTTTACTTGAATAGATTTTTAGATCGATGATCCTTTTTAGTCCCAGATGACAGAGCAGAGGTTAGATATTGATTTAAATGTAAAACTCTCTAGGCACTTCCACTTGATCCTCTCTGTTAAGTTTTGCTATCTTCCATTTTGTGCAGCCTTGCTGATGATATTCTTACTTTGTTTATTATGAAGGGTTTGCTGGAGAACGTTGACAAAGATAGAATCAAGAGACTTGTTCGGTTGAAACCACCGACCGATTTCTGAGAGAGGTTTGTAGTTTCTATGTTTAGGCAAAGCTTCCCCTACCCCACTTATGGGATCACATTGGGTATGCTGTATACATTTAGGCAAAGCTGTTGATGCTGTAGCCTCTAGCAGCGCAATGTATGCCAAGTCCACAGTTGTCAGTATCTTTCGGATTTCACTGCATTATTGTTGGTTAACTATAATCTTGTATAGTTGTAAATTGTAACACTCATTTTAGTAGTTGCTATTTTTCTCTCCATTTGCCTAGTTGAAAAAGGTGATATGCTACTCCATCTTGTTACAGAGGCTTGTTTACAATCTATAAATGAAGATGTGAGGTTAATTTTTCTAAATTGTTTGTGTCAAAATTATTTCCATAAAGTAAACCAGAACTATATAGGATTGAATAGTTGAGGTCATATTCAAGAATGAAATTAATGTAAACAAAAAATGAAAATACGAACCTGATTGTAATTGATGAAATTTAAAGATAAAAAAGCAAGAGGGAAAAAAGCACGATAAAAGAGTAAATTCAAATATTAAGAACGTTAATATGTGAATTAGCGGTAGAAAGTTATTCCCAACAAGAACATCAATAATCCAAAAACGTAAAATTTTCAATTTAGAGAAAGTAAATAGATTGTTATTTTATAAAAACCTGTTTGGGAGAAATTAGTATTCAAGCAGCTCCTGCTTGCCACAATGAACCCCGAAGATGTCATCAACTTAAATTGAGTTTAGACCAGCAATAACAACCATCTGTACTGCCAATTGAACTCTCAGATTTTGCTTTCATGGATCTAGTTTTTCTTGAGCTGAGGGTCTATAAATAACAGTCTTTCTATCTTTGAAGTAGCGTATACTCTACCCTCCACTCGGTATGCTTTGTTGTCGTTGGCTTTTGCTTTCATCTGAAGTCTCTCTGTGAGCCAATGACCTGTCCCAAGATAGAAGCAACAATGGTTAATGCCATAGCTGTTTTGGGCATCACAACTGATTTCCTCAACATTGCTATGAAGGGAACAACAGCATGAACTGCAGTAAGCCATGATAGTGAGAACTTCTCAATGTGTTCTCTCCATATCCCTAGTGGAATATTAATTGCCATTCCCAAAGCTCCAATAACTGGCATCTTTGAATATAGTGGTTGCGGCATAGTCTTCGCAAAACAGTCCTAGCCAGGGCAGCCTGACTGCAACAACTGCAAGGTGGGCATTTAAGTTTCATTGTAGGAGGCAGCTGAAAAGTTGACGCCCAAGTGATAGAACACCGCTAACAAGCTCAAAATGATTTGGCGATAGGACAGTTCCCTGTTTCCAACCACTCATTTCCCATTGCCTCGTGCTTATTAGATGATTTTTTTTTTCAAAAAAAAAAAAGGTTGTCTCTTCTTCTTCGAATTCCATTTTCGAGAGAGAGAATCAAAACTAAAAGGACCTCTGTTTTTGCAACTGAAGGATGAAATTGAGAGGCAGAGTACTCTGTTTCCATGTTGTCATTCGGAAGTTTAATCAATTAGTTCCATCTTTTCTCATTGTGTTAAAGACAACATAGATCCCATACTGGTTTCAGTATCCACATCTTCCAATTATTGTTTTCTTTTTCCTTTCATCAAATATGATATTCTACTACTCTTATTTGTCACTCGACCATTAACTTCTTCTCGTACCCATTGTCAGAATCATAGGGCACATCATATGGGAATTCAATCGAAATTTTGTTCCTCTCATGCATCAACTTAACACTGACCCATATGTAACCTACAAATACATTAATCAACCGGCATAAGAAATCATCTCACATAACAGTAGCACTAAATGCCACAGCAATGGTTAAAGGTTGTATGTATAACTGAAGTTAATCGAAGCTATGCATTGCAAAATTGTGTTTTCGCTTAAAATAGAAAAGATAATTGGACTTAGCAATGAAATCTGTTGAAAGTTAGGTTCCAAGCAAGCATAAGACCAACTTGTAAAAATGAAAATCAGCTTATTTTTGCTACTATAAAAAGTCTTTCAATATGAGCTTATTTGTTACTAGTATTAGTATTAGGCAAATTAGATAGGCGATTCCATTGAATTTCTGATTATATATATATATATATATATATATTGGTGAAATAAAAGAAATTTCATAATAATAATAATAGTTATTGTTATTTTATTATTTAACAAAATACTAGTCCTGAAAATAAGATAAATATTACTACAATAATATATAAATAAAGTGCATAACATTGATAAATACTTGAATCGTATTAGGCACTGTCTTAAGATACTATTTCAATTGTGTGAAATATTTCCCCAAGATTAAACAAATAATTCTCTATTTTAATTGGAGAATACATTAATCAACAAATTAATTAACATCAACGAGTTATTATAAATAACAAAACCAAAATTATAAATAATTAAAATGAACATAAAAAGAGAAATGGTGAAAGCATGAGATCATGCAGAGTGTTGTTCTTTTCACCACTTTCCTAAAAGAACAACAGAGTCGTATTTATAGTGTTTGTAAGACATTGTACCATGACAAGTGGCAACTTTTACAAGTGACATATGCAAGTAAAGGTGTAAGGATGAAATAAAACCTTGCCTTAATAAATATTATTGTCATTTCTCTAGCTAATAACAATTTCAAAATAATTTAATAATTTAGCTTTGTAAATACATTTGATAAAATAATCTTTTAAAATAAAAATATTTTACTTAACAATATAATAATCTTTTAAAATAAAAATATTTTGCTCACCATATATTATAATAATATAAGTATTATCTTTTCCAAAACTGAAAAGAGTTGATATTCGAATAGAGAATTTTCATTATGAATACAAACTGCAGTATTCCGATTACCTGCACAACTTCTAAGCAATCGGAGACAAAAGTGCACAATTTCTAATGCAGCAAGACTGAGGCAGAAGCGAAAACAAAAGATGCACAACTTTCGAGGCAGCAGAAACCAAACAACTACCTGGACAACTTTCCAGGCAACGCAGACAAAAGATGCACAGGCAGAGGAAAGAAACAAATTGGCTGCACAAATCGTGAGGCAGCGGAGAAATGATGCACAACTTCAGAGATAAGAGGATGAAAAATGAGAGATTAGATTGAGGAAAAAGAAAAAAGAGGGAAAGTGAAATCGCACGGGAACCATTTTCTTTCCCAAAACGGAAGTTTCAGAGCAGACTCGGAGAATCGGCTCAGGGATTTTCTGTGCACTATTCCCCTTGGACTTGATTTCTGCTGGTTGATGAAGCTGCCGTTGCCTGGTGAGCTCCGATTGCATTCCGATTACGAGTTCGAATTCCGACCTAACCGGGATATTGCTTACCCGATTTGATGATCCGATTGGCCTGACCAGTAAGATACGAGAAGCAGAGTTGGCGGGTTCTCAACAACCTGGTGCTTCTACACGTCGGAAGTGATCTGGCCCCTACCTAAATTAAGGTACAACCCTTCCTTGCTGTGTGTGACCGAAAATTAACTTCCCATTGCAAATTGAAAGAAACGTGAGTGGTAGAAACAAAACCCCCTGAAAAGATCACGGATTCCAACCTCCCCAATTGCATGCTTGCCATTTGTCACTTTGTAACAATCTTTTGTTTAAATACTACTTTTGCTACACTTCACTTTGTCTAAGTGTTAATTTTGAACTCTGCATTTCTGCATTTCTTTGTGAAGCGTAAATTTTTGTTTTTGAAACAGAACTTTTTGGCAATGACTAGTTCTGACTCCTGTGCTGATTTGAAAAAGATGGAAGACGAGTTCAGAGCTTATGAGATGAGTCTCATGAATCCTCCCTCTTCCATAGATGACCTCTTCAAAATTCTTCAGGTAAAAATCATTTTTTATTTGAATGTGATGAACTCACAAAAAAAATGAGAATTGTCGTTTTAGTATATAACTATTTTGGACTGGAAAATGAAAGTGATAATCTTTATTTTTTCCTTTTCAGAAAGTTGAGTCTTTACTAAAACTGGTTAGTCAGGATCCATTTGATTCAACTATAAGTGCAATTCAACCTTTAATGAAAGCACTAGTTAGGAATGAGCTATTGGGGCATACGAGTGAAGATGTCAAAGTTTCGGTGATTTCTTCTATCACTGAAATTTCTCGAATATATGCCCCAAATCGCCCTTACAATGATGATAGACAAATGGAGGTAGAACTATACATTCTAACTTATCTTTCTATACATTCTAACTTATCTTTCTGTTTTACTTCGATATTTATTACCTTTTTTAACCCTTGCCAATTTCTTGTCAGGAAATTCTCCGGCAAACTGTAATGACTTTCAAAAAGTTAGCTGATGTGACTAGCCGCAGCTACCGGAAGGTGGTTCGAGTTCTGGAAGTATTCGCTAAAGTAAGGTTCACTGCGATGCTATTGGACCTCGAGGGTGAAACGCTAATTATCGAGATATTCAAAATTTTTCTCGAGGTCATCAGGTATTCTTCTCTAATCCTTCAATGTTATGTAGAGTTCTGGTTTGTTTATTCAGATTAAATTTGGGTGAAATATAAATTTCTTAAGGATGTTGCAGTATGTTTTGTATTTTTAACTGCTTATCCATTAAAAGTAATTTTACCAACACCCTTTGGACGAAGCTCTGCCACTTGGCACTGACTAGCTCCCAAAGGTGCTAATCTGAAATACCCTTATGCATTGGAACACTGCTCAACCGTATGTGCTATTCAGTTGCTTGCATATACTCCGTTTGAGTCACACCTAAGCATGTAGGAGACTGTTGACATTGTAAACCATGGCATTTTGTCCCAGTATATGAGCATAAGGTTATTCTAGAGATAATATCTCTCTGAGATGCTGGCTATAGTAATATTTATGTTATATTTTCTATGAAGGCCCTACCATCCTCATAATATATTCACTTGGATGAAAGAAATCATGACTCGGCTCATAGAAGGCAGTGATGAAATCTCAGTAGAGCTTCTACTGCTTCTTCTTGATAGTGTCAAAATTGATAATCAGGTAATAATAAATCTCCTATGAACCTCTTTGTTAGAATATTTCTTTGTCTTTTTTCTAATCCAGTGGTTTCTTTTATCCAGATGGATTCACCCATTGCATCATACTTGGTGGAGGAAGTCCTAAAAGACTGTGCTGCAATTGTTAAACCGTACTTTGCAGAAGCCCTAAAATCAATGAGCTTAAATCCTGGTGATTATGCTGAAACAGTTGCTTTATTATGCAATGAAATGCCAAAAGGAAAAAAAATGGTATGTGGTATTCATAACTATCTTGTCTACACCTAAAACAATGGTTGCTTGCTTTCTAAAGAAATGTTTATTGATATGATGATTTGTTTAATGTTGATACTTCACTTTCATTATCTATACATCCAAGCATTCATTTACACATATAAGTCGGAATTGAGTAGATACTCAGTAACTTCATATTGTTGACAAAATTAGCACCTCTGTCTCATTACTGCAGTTTTGCGTCGTATAAATGCCAACCACATCCTCAGTTCATTATGCTCTGGAATAAAATTGTTATCTTTCATAGTCTTAAGCCTAGTACAGTAATTATAATTAGCACCGGGAAGCTAGTCACTGACAAGTTGCACAGAAAATGGTATAGTTGTATGCAGTCAGATTTTGAAAAGTAAATGACATAATAAAGAAAGATATCAAACTTTAGAGCCAACTCCATCCCTGTTTAGGCTCCTGGTCCAAGCTCCTGTTGGGTGTGAATGGAGTTGTGTGCTTATATGAATTTAGATATCCTGCCTTTTATAAGCTAGCTTTTGGGGTTTCGTTAGACCCAAGTGTCATATCTTTACGGAAACATACAATTTTTAAAGAACTTTTCTCTTTGCATACTCATGTCAATTATCCTTATTGTAAACATACATCACTCAAAGGAGTTA